>DWJZ01003828.1:0-16299 GCA_018249125.1 Asbolis capucinus | reverse complement strand
ATGAACCTCCGTTTCGATAGTCCGACCATTTCCCACAGAGCCACGTAGCTCTGACAGCTTGCGTCGAAATTCGTTAGAGGTTGAATCTACGCGACACTATGTATTTATACTTGTATTATTTGTTTATATTGAGTGTCACTAAATATCCACGAATAAAGCTGGCCACCTACTTAATTAAAAAAATATTTCCAGTGTCAGTATCGGAGTTGTTCCCCAACCCGGACGTGCTGGAAGTGGCCCTCACCGACCTGGGCGTCAATAACACCAACTTCTGGTCTGTGGCCGCGCCGCGCATCCAGGCCGGACACTTCCTGCTCACCCCGGTAAGTTGAGAAGCTTCTACCTAACTACTAAATACTAATAAACTTCAAAACGCCTCGTGTTATAATTACGGCGGAGTCAAAAACTTAAGTACGATGCCAGTTAATAGTTCAAGCCTTATTTTCAATTATTTTGACCATGCATTTAACTTTATAATTTATATTATTTTTACAATCTTCTACCACAGTCCGAAGGTCGACTGGTAGAGAATGCTTTTAGCATTAAGTCGCCCTTTTGTATCCTATGTAATTGTTTATACGGACTTGATTGCAGTAAACTATAAATAAATAAAAATAAGTTATGTTATAGTGGGAACATGCACCATTTGTTTTGAATTTCTTGTTCATAGTATGATACCCAATACTTACAAACATACATATAGACATACGCTTAATTATTATTTGTATTTCGTATGGTTCTTGATAACTCCTCAAGCACTTATTTGTAATCCGTACTTCTCAAAATTTCAGATATTTTTACCGCAAAAAGGCGCGTACCACATCGAAGACTTCGTGTGTAACATCGATGATATGTCCCGAGTGATAAACCCGGGGAACATGGACGTGGTGACCCTGGACGATGTGTACGGCGCCGTTGCTGAACAGTTCTGCGGGCTCAGTGACGACCAGATCAAGAGAGTGCTACCCGTCCTGCTGCAGAACCTCAACAAAACCTTGCTGCTGCATAAGGTTTGGTTCTATATTGTATCCTGTTCTGTTCAGATGCAGTGGAAAGAAATAAAGTGATATCCTAGGGAGGTCCTGGGCTCAAATACTGCGCGCACTTCTAAATTACTTTAGTGAACCTGAGGGACTTGCACTGCTAAATGTTCTTCAAAAAGTTTTTAAAGCCACGACGTCACACAAGTGTACCAATCCGCATGCCCCAGACTCCTCACATAGTGAGACCGGAGCTCAGTAGTTGGACAATTATAGTTTATAATATTGAACCTGTTCATATCCCATTCGCAGTGAGCCTTAGGAGAGATATTGAAAAACCAGATGAGTAAATCCTTGCGCACTCTTACACTTACTCGTATTCTTGGATTCTCCGAGTTGCAGGTGACGTGGAAAGTATAGGGCATAAACACATCACAGGGAGTGGAGGATGGAGACATGAATTGTAATTTTTTACTATTATTTCCAGTTGAAAACCACGGTGGTAACCCAGCTGTTCTTAGCTTCGAACCTGACGAGGCGGGAGGGAAGTAGCGTGTTGAGCCACTTCTCCGAGATGGCATCGGTGCTACCCACCATCCAAGAGCAGCTGGCGAGCGTGGCTGCCAGCCTGGCCGACGAACCCCTGCTGCAGAAGTTTAGAAATACTTCTATTAACTCCTTGATTTCTTGTAAGTTCTTTCGTGTTGTGGTACGTATAATTCACTCACTGGACGTTCGCATTCGCAAGGTCTACTGATATTATATATGCTCTTCTGTTCTGATCTGTCTTTACCAGTGTATAAACTAGGAATTATGATATAAAAAACTTAAGGGCTTACAATTAACGTAGAGCTTCCATGCTATGTCGATTAAGACTCACTTAAATACTCCGCACTTTATACAATCGTCATGTGTCTGTTGTAGCGTCCGGCTTCATGTCGGAGGCGGGCAACATGGTGTGCGGGCGCGCCTTCCAGATCGACCTCAACCGGTACACCAAGGTCATCTCTAACGTGCAAGACAACTCCGGCCAGGCCGACCAGGAGCAGCTCCAGCTCTTGCCCAGTAAGTGGGTCTGACGGTAAATTGTCACCAACTATTAACTAGTGAAGACCGAGGTGTCAACGTTCCTTGACAAAAAGAAAGTCATAGAACCGCTTTTTTCCAACGTTTTGTTTTATTTATGTGTAGAAAAAAGGAGAATAAAGAGTGGTAGAGCAATAAATATTCCATCTACTCTTTCTGTGTGAGCATATACAAAATGTCATCCAAAACCTTTCAATGTATTTTTTTGAGTTAAGTCACATAATGATATTCCTGCAGTTGTTGGTTATCAAACTCTGTCTCCCAAGCCTATGTTTCACTACCAACATATTTCCAGCTGACTTCTGCCGCTCCCTGTACAAAGAGATAGTCAGTATGAACGGCGGGAAGATCATCTGGACTTTCGCCAAGCCACTGATCCTCGGCAAGATCCTGTACACGCCGGACACACCGTTCGTCCGCCGGATTATTGAAAGGGTAAATTGGACGAGAAGTCGAGAAGGAGTGAGCCAGTTATTTTTCGGTTTTTCTTGGGTTTGAGAAGAAATGTGGTCTTTTGCAAAGAACTGTGGGTTTATAATTATCATGTTGTATAAATTTGTAAAGTAAGTCGATACAAAATTCTCAGATTTGATTACTCTCTAGAGACCCTAGAGTCCAAGATAATGTTCATTAAAGATAATGATAGTAAAAATAGTTCTTCATTAGAATTGGTATCTTCAGTTCTGCTTAAAATACATACCCTTCATTTTGATGTCTTTTACACATAAGTATTACATTACATCCATCCCATCTATCTAGGCGAGCAAAACCTTTGCACCAGCGGTGAAGGTGACGAACCTGATCCACGCATTCGCAGACGCATTCTTGTTCATCGATAAGCTGTCGGCGCACAGAGACGGCATCACAGTGCTGGTGGAGCTGCTCTCCTCGCCGGAGTACGCCGAGCTGAGGAAGAATCTTTTCGATGACGTGGAGATAGGAGATATTGATATCGATAACGTGATCGGGGGACTCGGAGATATTAAGGTATGGTTGTAGTTTATGTTATATTCAAAGCTAAGCATTTATCGTCTTACAGACGTTTTACATGTTCTATTTGTCATTAGTTAACTTCTTATCTACGAGTAGCTACTAGCAAAATAGTATATAGAAGTATTTTACCACCTAACTATGGATAGATTATTCCAAATGATCTTTGGTTTAAAAGTCAGTTTGTATAAATTCAGAGCTTTGTCATTTTATTTCACGTATCAAACTTCTGTTGTTACCTAACTCGCTCGTTCACTCAGAACCAACGCAAGCATTAGAATTATATATGTGCCTATAAATCCTACTCATATTATAATTCAGAAACTTTGTGAGGATAGATAGATATATGGATGGATGTCTGTTACTCCTTTACGCAAAAACTACTGAATGTGAATGGGCAAAGAGATACATTATAGTCTGAAATAATACTACTTTTTAACAACGTCCACTCGCGAAGCCGAGGGCAGCAACTAGTATAATGTAATGTTGTTCCAGGATTACCAAAACATGCTGTCAAAGGCGTCGGATCTTCTGCGTTGTATCAACCTGGACAGGTTCCAGCCCGTGGAAGATGAGGAGCACTTGAAACTGGAAGCAGGCCGTCTCACCAGAGTCAATGAGTTCTCGGCTGGTAATTTTACTAAATAATAATTGATATTACAACGAATGATATTCCTATTACTTCAATTATTATCTAAATTTAAATAACGGTAATTTTAATATTCCCATAAATTTTATTTTCAGGTATTGTATTTCTTAATGGGGAGGATGATGCTGAAATTCCAGAAAATATTAAATACAAAATCCGTATGGATATTCAAAATGCACCAACAACAAAACGAATTAGAAACTAGTAAGTTTACTGAAGCAAAATTTGGGAGTTTTGATATACATCGATATTTTGATAAATAGATAATATGATCAAGTATTTTTAAATACATCCTGGCCAAGTTGGAAATAACATTGCCCTATCCTAATATTTTTATTTTAGTCTATGGATCCCTGGTCCCGAATCCAATTTTCTAGAAGATATGAGGTATTTCCGCGGCTTCGTGCAAATACAGGACATTATAGACAACGCGATCATAGAACTGTCCGCAGATTCTGCTAGAAGGCTACAAAAGAGAGCGCTCCCAGAAGAGAAGGAACTGAACTGGGCGGTGTACACACAACAAACGCCGTACCCCTGTTTTAGACAGGACTTGTAAGTGTCCTTATCTTATGATATCTTCTACACTATTTATTTATGTTGTACTAGCTGTACCTGGCGCGCGTTGTTGCGCATGAACTCATCAACCACGTGTCCAATCCATTTAATTTTGGTACTAAAACCATTTGTACAAAGTCACTAAAAATATCAATGCATAGAGCACCGTTCCGTAGCGTCGTACCTTTTCAGAGTCTATAAAGGACAAACAGACATTAATTTTTGTTTCATTTTAAATATATACGCGTAGGTAGAAGAAGATTATCATAAATTGATAACGCTCTAACCAGTAAACCACGAAATAATAAATGTTATACAGGTGTTTCTTATAATGCTTGGAGAAGCCTTAACGTAACTTGAATTGGTTTATGAAATACATATTTTCAGAGCTTATTAGGGCTAGCTTTGAAAATATGCGACTTGAAGAAACGTCGGTGTACCGCTGCTAAGGGTTAGAGTTAGTTTTCAGACATCGTTATACGAGACGCAGTCGCTGATGGTGGGATTCTTCTTCTCCATGCTGTTTACCGTCGCGTCTGCTGTCCGGCTTGTCGTGGCTGATAAGGAGTCTGGCAACACTATGGTAAGTAACTGTTATACTATATCTCATGCATCTTGAATCACGGTTCGGATGTTTTTATGTTCTTGGTGATTGATTTTGTTATTCTTCCATGAGACGAATTTGTTATGTACAAGCAATTATTTAAGTAGGCCAGTGATTTCGTTGTCTACAGCTGATGTCAATAATGGGCGTGAAGCTGCGCCACCACACGCTCTCGTGGTTCATTATGACGCTGGCGGAGGTGGCGGCTACAGTGGCGGCCATGACCGGCGTGTTGGTGCTGGGCGGGGTGCTGCCGCGAACAGACCCCTCGCTGCTCTTCACCATGCTCATGCTGTACGGCTTCTCTGTTGTGTGTTTCTGGTGAGTGCTGTGTTTGGTTGGGCCCTTCGACATTCCTTGATTATTGTAATGGTAAGGCTAGCCACACACTTGCTATAACATTCTTGTTTATGTTGTAACAAAGCGTATATTGTTAGTAATACCAATTGAATGCACAACTTTTTCACTGTCGATTATTAACTTGTTAGTAAGTTCATGGGAAAAACTAGACGGTCATGCAACGTTACCATTTCACTTCGCTCTTCCTCACGTTTAACTGATGTTATCAAAACAAAATACACAATTTAAATGGCACATTTACAGACTGTTCCGATCTGCCGGCTCAAGATAAATGTATGACGTCAAACTTTTTGGCAGGTTTGAACTACTGGGCATTGCCCAATTTATAGTTGGGGGATGGGTTTTTAGGCCAGTGAGCTATACCTCGTTTCTTCTGCAACCTTCGCGTACCATAATTATGTGGGCGAATTTATAATCAAGACGAAGGAGAACGAAGGTTAGTCACAAAATGCAAATGCAAAAATAAAGTTTGGTACACGATATACATCACCGATATAAACATACGTTTATCACCTCAAACGCAACAACTTTATAGCTATCGATGACGTCATACTATCATGATAAAACGCAGTGAATACTGTATATGTGTGTGTGTGTGTGTAGCTACATGATGTCGAAGCTGTTCTCGGCGGCGAGCTTCGCGGCCGTGTGCACGGCGCTGGGGCTCCTCGTCACATACATGCCGTTCGTGCTTATCCTCTCACTCGAAGGACTGCTCAGCAGTCCCCTCAAGCTGTTTGTCGTGAGTATTTACACAGACAATATAATCAAAGTCAATTAGATTTCTTTTACTTTTAAAATGTTACTTACTTGATAACATAGGTAAGCAAACGAATAGAATATTCACCTGATGGTAAGTAATATCCGCTGTCTATGAATATTAGCAATACAAGATTAAGGTGTCTTCAATGTGTTGCTGCTCGGTGAAGACAAAGAATATGACGAGAAGATGTCACTAACGGACCTCAAACTTCCACAACACACAGCATAGGGACTGGTGATAGAAGAAGATTGGGAAGGCTTCCTAGATATAAACTGCATCCTTCTCGCTAAAACGAGGAAGTGAACTGAAGTTCTGTAATACACTCCACCGCAGTTTAAAATTCGGATTTAAGGGACAATACATCTCATTCGTACTCTCGTTGTTCTTGAGAGTATACTAATCTAAGGATGTCTCCACTTTCTGCTTCTATGAGAAATTATTCTGTAAAATGTACTCGTACATATCCATTTGTAAATTTACGCATTCTATTCAGATGTAATACTATTGCTGCAACAATGTTGTAAACAAATATTTTTTTGGTTAAATCTGTTATACAGTGCATGTTTATGTCGTCCGCGATGACGTACGGCATGTGGTTTATAACCCGCTTCGAAGCCATGGGGATCGGCGCGCACTGGGACCAGGTATGGGACACCTTGGAGGGCAGTGGGATGACCATGGCATACGCTATGGTCTTGGTGTCCATCGATGCCCTCATATACATCGCAGTTGGCTACCTCCTCGATAGATCGTTCGGTGAGCGATAGTTTATATTAGGGATTCATACCATGTTATTATTGACCTTTATCCAAGTTGGTAGTACCGTGTATGCCTAGTGCGAGGTCCTGGATTGGATTTCCGACTGGGAAAGATATTTATGTTAATAATGAGTGATTGATAAATTATTGTTTTTATTGATAACCTTTTTTGATGTTATAAGTGAATGCTTGACTACAATCTCACCTGATGGTAAGTGGCGATGTAGTCTCAGACGGTAATTCTATGTAAATATCGTATCTGGATCAAGAAATTACCTAATCTAAGCGAATGATGAAAATATTTTTTTATTTGGCAAGATTTAAGTTCTAAAATGCCCATAACTCAAAACTGGACATGCAGAATTACGTCAGGTGATTGTAATAATGTCTGGATATCTCCCCAGGATTCCAAGTCCACCATGACAATATAAACTGCTCCAAGACGGGGGAGAAGGCCGGCGTGAGCATCATCAACGTCACGAAGGTCTACCACGAGGGATCGCGGCGCGCCAAGCTGGCACTCGATAATGTCTCCATCGAGCTCGAGAAGGGACAGATCACCACGCTGCTGGGGCACAATGGCGCGGGGAAGACAACGTTAATGTAAGTATATAAGTGGAAACATTTATAAATAAGGGAAGATTTGGTTTTAAACTTTCATTATCATGGACAGTAAACATTTTTAAAACTTTTTAACGGGTTACTCACGATTATTGTTATTTCCGATATTTCGACCCAGTTGCATGGGTCATAGTCACGGCAAAACTCTTGCCGACAGACACGGCAAGACACGGAAAGATTTTTTGTAATTAAATATAACTCAATATGGTGTGTCGTCAGAGTCGGTGAAATTTTGTAACTTCACGATTTCTTTAAGAATACGTTACTTTAATTTTACATTAAACGTTTTACATAAGAGTCATAATGTTCCAGCAATATTCTGACCGGCATGCTGAAGCCCACCAAGGGTCACGTGGTGGTGCGGTCCGAGGAGGGATATGCGCGGCTCGGAGTGTGCCCACAGAGGGATGTGCTCTTCGAACACTTAACCGCCAGGGAGCACGTCGAGTTGTACGCGCAACTTAAGAGTGGTGGCACGAGAGACGAAGTTAGAGATGAAGTGGCGAGGTGAGGACTTATAAGCTATCGAAAAGTTATAACCAGCGCTAAAACTTTCAGAAACCTTGTTAAGGATTGTTGGAAATTTGGTTTAGCTTCCTGAAGGATTTTGTCTGATATTAATTGAAACTTGGTTTCCCCAAGGCAGCATTCTTGGATCACTTTTCTTTTAATGCATATAAATAACGATACTAACTATTGGGTTGTTCAGAACTTTGATTTATCAATGGACTATTGTCTATTCGTCCAGTATCCTGAGCGTGCTGTCGCTGGGCGCGGTGAGCGGGCAGCCGGTCTCGCGGCTGTCGGGCGGCACGCGGCGGCGACTATGCGTGGCGCTGGCATTCGTCGCGCAGCCCTCGCTCGTGTCGCTAGACGAGCCTACATCGGGTGTGGATCCCGCTGCTAGAAGGTAAACCTGTCTCTATTTTGATAAATAACAATCCACAAGTAGGAGAGATAGATAAAATTGATAGATTGCGTCATGGCAGAACACAGACAAAAATGTATTATTAAGAGATCGGTGCTTCCCAAGTTAGATGAGTATTAAAAAAGGCTCGATAGTAATAAAAGTGTGTGCTGTCATTTTATAGCAAAACCTACGCACAATTCACACTAACATATGTTTGTAAAATCACGACTCTTTCGTATTGGCCTTATTATATTTAAATTTAATTGATGCCAAAATGTATCTCTAATCACAATAAATTGTCAATTTATAAAATGTAACAAAATTTCGTAGGGAAATCTGGTCAATGATAATGAAATTGAGGGAAAATCGGACGATCCTGCTAACCACTCATCATCTGGACGAGGCCGAGCTGCTCAGCGACCAGATCGTCATAATGCATAGAGTAAGTCTTATACTTTCTCTACTAACCTATAGATAGCATCTTAACACATAAATAGAATGTACCTTTCAAGTATATAAACATTCAAACTTTAAATCTTCTATCTGTCATTTACATTACATATTACATTGTAAAATCGTTGCGCTCGGCATAGTTATCGTCTAATTAAACGATAGTGAATTGTCTTTTTGAACTAGTAATTTTTCCCCCACAGGGACAAATCCATACGACCGGCTCTCCAATCGATATCAAGCGCACCCTAGGCACGGGGTACAAGCTGACAGTGATGTTCCCGGATCAGCGCTTGCACATCAACGAGGATGCCCTAGATGAGGAGCTCTGCATCGAGGAAAAGACCAAGCAGCTGATGGCCGTCACCAGGAACGTTATCAAGAACGCCAACCTGATCGACGTCAACGGCCCGGAGGTGGAGATCAACTTGCCGTTTTATGATGCTGACGGTGTCAACAATAAGTGAGTAAATTGCCAAAACGTCACACGAGCGTTAATTAGCAACCTTTTTTTTATTATATAATGATGAAAATATGTGTAATATTTCCCATTAGATACCTTGATGCCGTTTCAAGTTAAGCTCGTAAATAAACATTGTATTTAGAAAATCTAAGGAATTATTAAATGTTTTTATATACTTTTGAATAAATACCAAATAAAGGAGGAAAAAGTAGTAGCCAACTAGCTTCAACACATTAATGGCCCACTACTGTGTACGTCTCATCAGAACTAAAGAGGCATAGTGCATACTCCACCATGATGAACGTGTACTGAATTACTTCCTAATAGTAGCCATATATTGAATAATAGAAGGATAATCCAGAGTCTAGGTAGCGAGGTCATACAACTAGCGGGTTGCTGATACATTATCGAAAACATGTTCCAGTTTCCTAGAGCTGTGCAAGGCTTTGGAGAGCGGAGCGCAGGCGCTGGGATACCGCAGCTTTGCTATGGACTGCAGCAGTCTGGAGCAGGTGTTCTTCCAGATCTGCCAACAGGCTGACGCGTCCAAGACCACCGTTGATTACGGTAAGTTATTAGCTCACTATGATAGTGAGGCCCACATACATATATTATATCGACTGAAGAGTTCGTAGGCATCCGATTCATCCGGCTTGAAGGACCAAATTATTTTGTAAACAAAGAAGAGCTAGTCATTTTTATTGTGGTATAGAAATCATTAAATAAATAACATTCACTTATTCTAATGGGTGTGGTCTATGGCAATAGATACTAAATAAGATGTACAGCATCCGACCGTTACACAAAGTCTATCGAACATGGTGATCAATGTGTTAGAAGCAGTAGCATTCCCATAATTATATAACTGGCATTATTTGTAGGGACACAAGTACGTTACATGTGTAATGTGCATGATCAGCATGAACCGTCGCATTCGATTGAGGCGTTAAGTCCTTTGTCTCTAGTATGTTCATAATCCTATACACTCTTACGTGTGTCTTTTGTGTAGTAACCGCGTTTGTGATTCTTTCAATTCGTATTTAATTTCATATCAACTAATAACATCTATAAACGTACCTACTTACTACACACTCAGATACGTAGTAACATAGCTGCTAATAGTGCTATATACACATAGATCGTCAGAGCTCGGCTAGTCCTTAGACATGGGCAGCTAGATCTTCTCTCGTCGGCAAGTCTAATCCTCGTATTATTTATAGAAGCGTCATGCGTGTCTAGCGTGGAGACGGCGTCCAAAAGCGCGTCCAGCTCCAGCATCAAGACCGACCGCGAGCCTCTGGTGCCGAGCGGGCCGGTGCGCGGTGCCGCCGGCCAGCAGTTCCTCGCGCTGCTGCGGGCCAGATATCTCCACTATATTAGGAATAAGTAAGTTTTCCTTAGAACATAAGTTTAGTTTCTAATTATCACTCAATTTTATTTGCTTGCAAGTTGTGGGCATTGTTCAGTACTTGTTAAGTACTTTGGTATCACTTTAGGTATACATAAATGCTTTTTTGGAATATAAGATTTTGTATGGTCCGTAACCGAAAATCATCTAACATTTCCCAAGGATTCCCTTAGGGTTTTATTAAAGTACATTTGTGCACTAGATGGCTCCTATTGATGCTGGTGGCGCTGCCATCGTTGTTCGTGGCCATCTCCATGGCGTTCTCCACCATCCGGCCACCTGCAGACACCGAGGTCGCGCTCCTACTCACCAGGGACATGTACGAGCCGATCACGGACTTTATCGTGTAAGTTAACTCACATGAGTTTTTTAGATATGCACACAATTTCTGTATTATCACAATGTGAGTTGGGTCATCATCATCTTTGCAGTTTTTTTTCGGTGTTCCCATACGATTACGATATTAATGTCTTCAAGTCGAGAGTGAATATAAAGACTTTATCGTATGTACCATATACAATACATTACGTGGGATCCTAGTAAAGCGTTATTTAGTTAGTAAAAACACCTTATCCGAATGGGAAGGATAAAGGGCATAGTGAACCACACTGGGCCAGTGTGCTTTGGCAAGCATAATACGTTCTTAAGAACTCTATAGGGAACTCTCTGAAGTGCAGGCTTCCTCACGATATTTTTGTATACTGAAGCAAATAATAATGAATATCAAAATGCAATTACCGTTTTAAATTGACAGGTAAGTATGGGACAAAAAAGGCAAAAGAAGCATCTTTAGATGTTGCCATATCATTTCCTTCCTAGTATTAAAAATATAATTCATTTACAGCCCCCAGCCTTCGGTCTCCTTTGATGATACAGACGACATGTTGGCTCGTCAGATCATGGACATACTCAAATCTGAAAAGGAGAACAGGAATTGGACCAGTCAGGCAAGACTTTTTATATTCCAACTTTAATTAATTATTTTGTTATTGTCTTACTGAAGAAACTTCCTAGGTACAACTTGTGTTAGAAATTAATCTGTAAGTATATTTTTATATGAAAAAATCTACAATTCTTTTATGTGATTTTTATATGTAGTAGGTGTTAGACAGAAAAAAAATGGTAATGAAGAATAAATGACCTAAAGCAAAATATATTTACACTCAACACTCAATAAACTGTATTTTGCCTCAGGACTCTCCAAGCTGCCAGTGCGTGGAGGAATTTATACACCAGTGTGACGTCACGAACACTACTGACAGACCGAAGATGATGGTGTTGCCTGACGTCGACACGCTTAACACTTGGCTTGTAAATTCTCACAAAGAGTATATACAGAAAAGGTAGCGTGTATTAACCATAAAATGGTTTGATTATCCACAAACCACCAAAATTTACTTTCATTTTTTTTAAGCATTAAATGCATTTTAATTGCTTCAGATACTATAGCCAATTTTCACACACTTTTTCGTGGCACTTATATTTACTGGACGGAAAACTGGCAGTTTTTAATAGAGGATGTTGAAGTTTACTGGATCGATATACAAATGACAATATACCATTGAACCGTTACCGATTTTTTTTTGATTTCTATGGGGTAGCAAATTATTGCCATTTCTCAAATTTGTCACTCTACGCTTAAGCCTACTCAGACCGCTGATAAATTCATAATAGATTCACCCGTAGAAGAATCCTCATACCTGCTTATAAAGTAAACCTCGTTGTACCAGGTACGGCGGGTTCTCGTCGTCAGTGGTGGGCAACGTGTCGCGGCTGGTGGCGTGGTACAACAACAAGGGCCACCACGCGCTGCCGGTGTACGTGAACGCGCTGAACGCGGCGCGGCTGCGGGCGGTCGGCGGGCGCGCTCGACACATCGCACTCTACACGCAGCCGCTCAAGATATCCAACGAGCAGCTCAGCCGCTCCTCTGCGTAAGTATACCTTAGGCGACCACTGAACGTTCAAATTTAGATTTTTTTTTCGCTACCTTGTGACGTCATGGCCACTGTTATACTATCATTTTTTAGCATAAACATAAATCTGTATTATTTTTCATAGGGTGAGCAGCATTTTAGATAAAGATAACATTAATGACAAATGTTCTGAAAATGATTAATTAATTAATATTTAAATGCATTTTTCTAAGTGTTTTTTCTTTGTCTTTTTTGCAAACCCTATGGGTGTAATAGCAAACATATTCCCATTCAGAGATAGGAGAGGCATTGTAGGCATTGGTTCCGACAGTTTTGGTAATAGTATTTCTTAATGCGAGCTTCCATGCCTCCGAGAATACCTAGAAATAGACATCCGATAGTATCTAAATTTGTTACTAATACTTCCGTGCCTCAGATAGTCGTTTAAACTGTAGTAAACCCAAGATAATTTCCTCCCAGGTACCAGCACGTGGCGGACGCGGGCATATCGTGCATGCTGCTGCTGGGCTACAGCCTGGTGACGGCGGGGTGCGCCGTGTACCCGGTGGCGGCGCGCCGCCGGCAGGAGAAGAGGCTGCAGATGCTGAGCGGCGTCAGCCCCGCACTCTACTGGGCAGCGGCGCTCGCCTTCGACATGATGGTGAGTAGCGGGAGAGTTAAAGTCTGTTCAGACCGCCGCGGAGAGCCGAGCAAATTATTACGTTTATAAAGAGTTTTATTACATAGAAATAAGGTTAATTCTTAGTTCCTTCGGTAGGCTTAAGAATTCTCGTAAAGTGACAAAAAAGAATAAACCTTATTTCAATGTCCCAAAACTCATTTTTAAATACGATACGGAAGTTTTTCCAAAGCCATTGTACAGAGTATAATCTGTCCGACTGTTTGGTTCAGATAGTCCTGATAAACCTGGCCATCACCCTGTTGGTGCTGGGCATCTTTCGGTTCCCGGTGTTCGTGTACGGCAACAACCTAGCCGCTATCTGCGTGCTCGTTATACTTTATGGGTATGTAACGTATTACCTTAGGCAAGTTGACCAACTTCCTCTTGCTTGCTTCAGCCGTAATATGGCTCGTCTTGACTTGGAGAGTTCTTCTTATTCTTCTTCTTTCTTGACGGACAGCACACCTATGTATATGCTGTATGACTTATCATGCATTTGATGTTTCTGATTTCCTTGATGCCCAAGGGCGACGGTGATCATCTACCATCAATCAGGTTAATTGTCAGCTTTCACCATTAAAAAAATATAGGTCCTCATTATTTCACTACTTGAGGTGAATATGTGTAAATGAACGGAGGAACATGAGTGCAATTGAATATTTGTTTACTCGATTTTAACAACTTTTATCAAAGATACTAAACAGTATACCGTCATTAGCTTACGCAAATAATTAGAATCTATAACGGAGAAAGAGTGGAGAAAGTTAATACTAGTGTTGTTCAGGTACGCGGGCTCGTGCCTGGTGCACGTGCTGGAGAAGCTGTTCTGTGAGCCGAGCATGGCCAGCATGATGCTCTTCTGCGGGAACGTGTTCGTCGGCGTCACCGGCATCACGCTGCTGCTCATTCTAGAGATCATATCCGAGTCTGAGGTATTGATGGCCAATGCATTTAGTTTTGTATTCTTTGAATAAGTTTTTATTGTAAAATAAAAACGCGAGTCTTGTCTAGAAGTTGGTGTAAACAGCTGGGCTACGGTTTTTCTAATGATTGCATTTTGTTATGAACAGTTTTAACTTATATACCTACCATATTTTGATGTTCATAAAATCACTAATTTATGAATATAAAAAGAACATCATTGAATTATGATGAGTTGTTGTTCGACTGACTCAAGCCGGTATTCAAATACTATGCATACGACATTGAAAATAATCTATGTAGCAGCAGTTCTTATTGGCGTTTACATCATCAAAAAAACAACTTAGCTTTTACTAATGGGAAATTCTAATCGGCTAGGTTTAAAGTTAAGTCCCTAGCTGAAGCGGCGCTTGTAATAATCGATTTAAAATGTAACAATTTGAATGAGGGTAACCGCGTTTTGACGTTACACGTCAACGAAGCGGCTAAACCTTATTTATTGTGTTGTCAGAGGACGGATCAGGCGCGCTGGGTGCTGCATAAGGTGCTGCTGCTATGTCCTCAGTTTGTGCTGGGGGACGGGCTGCTCGAGATCGCCACCAACACTATCCGGGCCTTGGTCAGACATACCCACTTATATACATATGTGCATTACAACATTTTCATGTACTTACAAACTAACACGAATTCTCTTGCAACTTGATAATATCTATGTAGGTTTAAATATTGTGCACAATTGGTATCAGCGTAATTTGACTAATTGCTTGTGGTTCTCAACTTAAGTCATTCCAGATATATCCCGTAAAACTCTCATCAGCATGGTTCATCAACATATGGTTACATGATCCAATATATTTGATTAAAATTTACGTGGCAATGCTTAGTAGTTTAATTGTTTAACACCATCCAGTATACTCAAACACTAGAACTTATAATATTAGCAGGATGTGGTATGACGTGCATTGCAGGTATTGAAACAATTTGGCATGGAGACGTACCTGGACCCGCTCAGCAGCCGGCTGGTGCGCTACCACTACGTGGCGCTGGCGGCCGTCGGCACGCTGCTGTTGCTGCTGAACCTCGCCATCGAGTACGACTACTTCGAACTCTTGCTTGTTAGGTTGGTACACTTTACTCTCTAGATTAAGGCTGAGCTAAGTAGGAACAAACTAAGGAATTATATATTTACTAACTGAAACCACTGAAAATTACTAGTTAATTACTCTCGTGATAAAAAGTGTTTTTAAAACTTGCTTGCCCGGTTCATTTAAAATCTTTTCGCGGGACACAGTATAGCCAGGCACCCTTGCTCTAGACAGATCTTTTTCTGCGGTGCTGTTATGATGAGGGATGGTTGGTAGTTGGCTGGCTAGCAACTCTTTACCATATACTGACATTAAAAAAAACTAATTTTGCTACGTGCTTCGAAGGGCATTCAAATCCCAGTTTTTAGGTGATAATATGACTTGTCGGAGAGCATTTGGAGGCATGAAAAGTTCTAGGTTGGCCATTATCGCTCTACCAATCCGAAATGGAATGCTCTAGTCTACGTCAACGACGAAGGTCACTCGAGTTATTGGCCAGCAATTGAAGTCCCTGCTCCTCATCTTCCAGGTTCCGTAAGAAGCCGCGTGCGGTGCTGTGGTGCAACGACGTGCCCGAGGACGCGGACGTGCGGCGCGAGCGGGCGCGGGTGCGCGGCGCGCTGGAGACGGGCGCGCAGCCGCTGCGGCTCATGACCATCGGCAATATTAACGCTGGTTACTGTCATTTACTTTGATTTAATAAAATATTTAGTTTATTTTTTTACATTCGGTAACTTTGCGCAAGACAACGAAACCACCTAATGATAGATGGCGAAGTCTTAAATGGTAAAACGCATTAACTTAGTAAAAGCCTGTTCACCCTTGACTTGAAGACATTACATTATAATAATTTTTATTAGCAAACTAGAAATGTTCGAGATTTTTTTTTGTCTCTATTAAGCAGCAAATACCTGATAGTATAACTAACATTGTGCTACGGTATATGAATAATCCTGTGCTCGTTTTTTTTTTGGCTAAGAGATGCGTGTATAATGCTATATTTTTTTACGCACACACAATGACAATTCCCGGTATAAATACATATTAGTATTGTAATCACGTGGATGACCAGGGTTCGTGGAGACTGAAGTGGAG
>DWJZ01003827.1:0-16306 GCA_018249125.1 Asbolis capucinus | reverse complement strand
GGGGCGGCGGCGGGGCGGCGGCGGGGCGGCGGCGGGGCGGCGGGCCGCGCAGTCGCTGAATGATATCATTATGTTGTGTAACGGTACACAGGGCTAACTAATTGTTGCATGACTGATTCCAAACTGTATATTCAATACTACGATCGTTTGTTCATCGGCCGATACGGTACCGACACGGCACCGGTACGACACGACACTATACGATAAGTTAGGGTCCATTTGACATGAGTTACATGACTCATAATACTACTACTGGCACTCATTCCAAGCACTTTATGGAGAACTCTCGGAAGAGTTTTCCTTATGATTTTATCCTTCATCAAAGCCAGGGATAATTATTTTTGTAATACGCACATTATTTTGAAAATTAAAGGTGAGTGTGCGATTTGAAGTACAGCAGTTCCGCCGACGCGGCGACGGGCCGCCGCCGCTACTGATATAATTCGGTCGGAGTGCGG
This sequence comes from Asbolis capucinus, assembly GCA_018249125.1. Taxonomy (NCBI): domain Eukaryota; kingdom Metazoa; phylum Arthropoda; class Insecta; order Lepidoptera; family Hesperiidae; genus Asbolis; species Asbolis capucinus. The sequence goes on along the minus strand of DWJZ01003827.1, from coordinate 15,848 downwards.
ACCCAAGTGTGTTGTATATGGCGTTATGTAAACTAAATATGAAACGTTATCTCTCACATTCGTCGAATCATGTGACTCGTCTCGGAGATTAATGAACATGGAACACCGTTCACTTTGTTTCGGTGTGTTTACTGCAATATTTCTTAATAAGTTAATATGTTTGCAATGTAACGCTATATTGAAACATTTCTGCTGCACAGCAACGCCAGTGTGCCGGCTCGGCTGTGTGTGGCATCGAATATCCGCCACTAAGACTTGTTAAACTTATGTATATCGTCGCGGATTTAACATTTTATTGTTAGTACTAGGGTCCGCCCGCGGCTTCGCTCAGGTCATGTTCATAATTTCATTCCGGTCCGTTCCTAGGAATATTCCTATATACCAAAATGTACATTGTAAAATGTTATCAAGTATAGTTAAATTTATGGTTCACAATTCTAGTCGTAGTGGCTTCCACATAAAAGATGTATGCTGTCGCGGACTTTTATTTAGAACTACTCGAACAAACAATCCTACCGTACATCATCTTTGTGTAACTCCAACGGTTTAGGCAGCGTACGCCAAGACAACTCTCAGAGGGCAGATTTTCTTCCGCCTTAATTGACATGTATCGTTATATTATGACCAAAGTTACATAAAATCTTTACAAATTGTAGCCTACATGTTATTCTGTTGTTTACTCTATATTCTGTAAAGTTTCATCCAAATCCGTCAAGTAGTTTTTTCGTGAAAGAGTAACAAACAACCATACAAATTTCCGCGTTTATAACATTAGTAGAATATATCGAGATCAGTTTAAGAATAAACAAAGTCGTAAGTAAAATATTGAATCAAAGGAAACATTGTAAACGTGATGTGGTGATGGTGGCGACTGATACCGGCGGCGGCGGTGCGGCGGCGGTGCGGCGGCGGCGCGGTCGTAGTGATGGGAGCACGTCGTAGGAGGGGAGGCCCACGGCTATGTGGGAAGTGGTGTGCCGCCTACAACATGCCTTAACGAATGCTACCTCACGATAACAACCGTGGTCGATGGTTTTACGTGCTCATCGAACCAAGGAAATACTTATGAATTTTTTACCACCAACGGTGACCTTTCCTCTTGGCGGCCGTATCCGCTGTTACTTAACCTGGAAAATACCAGAAAACACCCTCCATTACTGTGCTATTATAATTGTATTGAGATACTAATATAATCAGAATTAATTATTACTTATAATGGTAATTGAACGTCAATTGAGTGGCATGCAAGTCGCTGGTGTTGAACTGGTGGTAGAGCTGGCCCTCGTGCGGTATTCTAACATCGGCTTATAACAGCAGATATCGGATATTTGGTGGACGAAGAACGACTTTCACTAAAGTTTCCATAGTTGTGATAAGATTTACATATTTTCAGGGAACGGCGTGGTGATCCACCTGCCGGGTCTGTTCGAGGAGCTGAAGAAGAACGAGCTGAAGGGCATGGAGGGCTGGCAGGACCGCCTCATCATCTCCGACAGAGCGCACCTCGTGTTCGACATCCACCAGCAGGTCAGTACGTGTTCATGTGCGTGTTGAACATCTAATAGGTCCTCTGTCGGGAATGTCATGTTTCAGGCGAATCACTTTTCTTTTGTGTATATTCCATTTATGGATGTGGTTGCATAGAACTTCCGATGCGTTCCCAAGAGTCTGTTGTAGCAAGTTTTGATGAGAATTTAACGAAAAATATCGATCGATCTACTCACTCCTACACATATACAGGATTGGAAATAGGCGTAGAGATTTGGAGGAGCAAAAGTCTAGCACTTATCCTATCAGTCCATGTTATAGTGCCCAGTCCAAAAAATCAATGGTTCTAGAGCTACGATTATTAAAATAATTTAATATAATCAATAAAATTCTGATTTTCTAGAAGAAAAATCATATTATGCACTAGTGTGTTAAAACGGTCTGCAGAACGGCAGAAGTGGTATGACGTGCTACAGGTATATGTGGATAACGACCGGCGCCGAGCGACACCGGCTCGCAGCTCGCGACCACCGCCAACAAACACGTGGTTGACAAATAACTCGCGCCGTCTGTCAACACACACTAGTCTGTGCGCTGTATCTCGAGGACGGTTGCTCCCCGCCGACGATGGACTTGTTCAGAGATTGAGGACAAAAACATCAGTGCGACCACGTGGTGTAACAGACATCCAGGCGCGTGCAGTCGTCGCGACTCGTGCTCGTCGGTAGCCTGTCTAATAAACTAGCTGTCTACCCTAGAACGGTAGCAAATGACAGACGCCGTGCACACCGGACTATTCAGTATTAATATGCAAGCAGCGAGGGAGTCATCGACGAATAGTATGTGTTGTTTATTGTAATTTTAATTTCTTGTATAATTTTTTGTTATTAATTTCATAATAACGTACCTACGTACCATGTATCTACTTTGTATTGTTGCATAAATTAGTTATTGGTTCCTAAGAAGAGATAAATAGTTTTTTTTTTCATCATTGTCAATAACTGCTCCACCCGAGTGGTCAGTCCGGCACGAACCGTGTGAGGGCGGTAGGCAGCGGTCGTCGGCCCTCCATCACTCGCTGGATGACGGGAACTGGGTCTAACTCACTTTCAGTGCCGAGTCTGATGATCGTATCTGATTTGTTTTACTGGATATTTGTATGAGTGGTCAACTAGGGTCGGAATTTGTTATGGTACACGAAGAGCTTTGACACGGCTCACCGACTGCTCGATCGACGGCATCGACGACATTGACGCTAGACGACGGACTACGAGCACTTTAACTGAGGACGTTATCTAAATAAATTAACAATTAAATTATAAAAAAATTAAATTAAAGCCGTTTGTTTCGTCCCAGGTAACTATGTCTCATTTAACTAAAGTCAAAAGTGAACGATACAAAGTCCCTACATCAATTATGAATCAATAACAATACATTGTAAGTCGTACATAAGTGACACATCAGACGACTGCACGACCTGCCACTCACTGTTTTAATACATTTGTAATTAAGGTACTTCAAAAATGACGTTTTCAATTTAATACGCACTTTCTGGGATCAATCCTTTAACAAAATGTTCATGATGAGGTTTCATTTCAGCAGTAGTTGACTTTCGTTAGTGTGGGATGGACTGCACACCGATCGACACTACCAACTCTTATATTTATCTGATACTAAGGAGTGATTTAAGTAACCATCCACGACTCTTAGTGCACTAAACTGTACCCCAGCGCAATAGTTGATGATAACGATGCCGCGCTGGCGCCGAGTGTTCGATACAATATATCTGTAATTGTAATAGTTTACACGCGCTATGTGTGTGTGCGTGTGTGTGTGTGTGATTATGTCATTGTGTCCATTTATAATTCCTGAGCTGCGGGACCTGAGCTGAGGACCGGAAGGAAGGATCCATCTTTTTGACAATCATTCAACCCACTTCTGTTCTGACGATCTCTTGTATGATGTGACCCCCCTGTACAGACTATCCAGTGTGCGGCGGCAAAGTCTTCGGCTGCGGCTTCTGATGGCAAAGTCCCATCCGTCCAAATGACTAGATTTTCCTCGTTATTTCAAATCAAATAAAATCTGACTTCGTATTTAATACGTTCATGTACGCCATCCTTTGAGTCTGCCACCGTTTCGGTGTTTTATTTTGAAGAAACGGCGAGAGAATATTTGGTTAGTCGATGTGGCCAACATGTAGGAGTGGTGGCGCCACTGGTGGAGACGGTGAACATTAACCTATTCTCTAACAAATAGAATCATTTTGAGCTTGTCGTTTCAGGTGGACGGTCTCCAAGAAGCCGAAAAGGGGAAGAACTCGCTCGGCACCACGAAGAAAGGTATAGGACCGACGTACTCCTCCAAGGCGACGAGGAATGGTATCAGGATAGGAGATCTGCTTGGTGACTTCAATATGTTTGAAGACAAGTAAGTAGTAAACCTGATGAATGGTGGCTTCCATGTGCTTGCTCGTCATCAGGTCAGGTGACTATCTGCTCGCTGGTGAGCTGTTCAAATAGATATTTTTTTCGATGTGACGTAATTTGGGACATATCAGATCATTTGTACGATGTAAGACGGCCACACTCCCTGGGTTCGGCAGCAGTGAGCTGTACTTCGGTAGAGTGCCGGCCAGCGCCTTGATAATAGAATTTACAGATTATAATTGATAAGAAAGTAATTTGAAGGTTGTCCTGAAAGAAGTGTGTCGATATTGGGTGTCTCGGGCACGCCGCGCGGTGTTGTGGAGGCTTTCACTAACCCGGCATGTTTACAGAGAGCCCGTTCCTCTGTCACTGATGTCTGACTGCGTCAGTGTGTAGTTCACACTAGTTGCTTAGTAGGTGCCTAGTTAATGTAAATGTATGTATGTTTCTAATTAGTGTTGAACAAAGCAAGAGCAGGCGAACTGATGACCGATTCCGATGAATTCTGAATTAAATCGGTTAGTAGTTGAAGGAAAGCACCTGTGTAGGGGGCAGCACCGGTCAGTGGATAAGGGGATTGGAGGGCACCAATTTCCATCAGTGGGTGAGCACATGTGGATAAATGTATAGATACTGAAATGTAGCAAGAAGGTTATTGCATAGGGATTTAGCTAGATATAGTTTTATAATGAAGTTGATAGATAACGGCCGAGTTCCATGTAAGCGTTCTGTATAATTTTTGTCGGCGCGACTCCGGCCGCGCGTGACGCGGCTGCAGCGCTCGCTCGCCGACACTCGCCGACACTCGCCGACACTTGCCGATAATGACTCTGATAAGTGTCATTTGAGATACGCACTAAATGTGTTATCGTTCCCTGATGTCATGGCAGTGTTCCCTCCTAATGTTTCATTTCGTTCGTTGTTCAATATTGTTTTCGCCAATTTCTAGCGGCATATTGTTTACTTTCGGCTTTTGGCTATATTATGTATTATGTGTTCGTTAATTAAACTGGGGGTTTCCTTATCATGTTAGTCCCTCGACTTCAGCTTCGTCCGCTGTTAACATCACAAATATTAGTCCTGAAAATGAATAAAAACATTTACTACCAACCTACGAAACGTGTACACGTTAGACTTATTGATTTGACATAATAAACTGTAGTAACTTGGAATCTCTGAAACCAGCGGCCACAGACACTGCCAATAGGATACGCTCCTTTTTCCTCGCTCTGAGACTCTATATATCTAAAGCGAGTTATCCAAGTGTTGACGATGCCAAGGTCCCATGAGGTGTGGTACGGTCCCAGGTTCCGCACGCTGGCGGCGACCTACAAGCGCATGTTCCCCGCCCTGGAGGTGGACATCGAGGGCGAGCTGGCCAAGTACAGGGAGTACGCCGACCGCGTGCGGCCGCTCGTCAGGGACACGGTGTCCTACCTGCACCGGGAGATCGGCAGCGGCCGGAAGGTGCTGGTGGAGGGCGCCAACGCCGCCATGCTCGATATTGATTTCGGTGAGACGATCATAAACAACGTGTAAGGCGACGAGGTTTTACATCTTTCTTTGATTTTTGTCGTTATCAGTCTATCTGCCCTTCCCTCTGTCTTGATGCTGTGGACATTAAGTATCGATGCAATTTGTACATTTCAAAGTTTAGTATCCCCCGGTTCCATTCGGGGTTTGTCGCTATACAATGTTGACATCAACTTGTGTCCCAGGAACGTACCCGTACGTGACGTCATCGAACTGCAGCATCGGCGGCGTGTGCACGGGGCTGGGCCTGCCGCCCTCCGTCATCGGCGACGTGCTCGGCGTCGTCAAGGCGTACACCACGCGCGTCGGCGACGGACCCTTCCCCACCGAGCTGCACGACGTGAGTCACAACACACACACACACCACTCGAAATATTTTACATGGAATTTTATTAGTTTAGTATCGTAAGTACATAATAGCTTTTAAATGTCATGTAGTTAAGATTGAGAAGTGTTTGTTGGTTTGTAATAATTGTTGTATAAGAATAGTGTGTGTGTGGGCAGGAGACGGGACGGCTGCTGCAGGAGCGCGGGCACGAGGTGGGCGTGACGACGCGGCGCGTGCGGCGCTGCGGCTGGCTCGACCTGGTCGTGGTGCGCTACACCGCCATGGTCAACGGATACACCTCGTCAGTACATTGCCCGACCACAACCAAATCTATTTCAATATATATATATAACTCATCATTTCTTCGAATACTGTTCGAAAACGCGTATAACAATATTGGAAATTATTTATAGGTGTAGCTAAAATAAAGTAATGAATGTGATATAATATTTCAGGTTGTGTTTGACGAAGCTGGACATTCTGGACACACTGAAGGAGATCAAGGTGGGCGTGGCCTACAAGCTGAACGGAAAGAAGATCGACTATTTCCCCTCCGCCATGCCCGAGCTCAGCAGCGTCGAGGTGAGGGAGGCTGAACTCAACCAGACTACTTGTAGTTAGCGAGTGCTGGTGAGTGGAGCCTACTGCAGCCCGTGTGTGTACAGGTGGAGTACGTGACGCTGGCGGGCTGGGCGTGCAGCACGGAGACGGCGCGCTCCATGGACCAGCTGCCCGCCGCCGCGCGGGACTACGTGCGCGCCATCGAGGACCTGCTTCGCATACCCAGTAAGACCACCACCACTGCTCTCGTGCTACACACACTCACACATACTGAACACATGTTGTTGTTGACAGTAAAGTACATCGGCGTGGGCCAGGGCCGGGAGTCTATCATCAACGCGTACTAGCCGCCGGCGGAGCAACGCGTCGCCGACACACTCGAACGCTTACCATTGTTGTACATTGATACTGAATACAGGTTACAGGTGACCCTAGTACCGATATATATTGTATTTCATACTTTTATACGATTGCTGTTATATTATAAACGATACGACGCCGTGCCGAGCGTGCCGTGCCGTGCCGGACGAGTCGAGGCAAGTTAATATACTGTTTATACAGTACACATTATACACTGAGGAGCTATTATAGTAACCATTAAGGACTCTGAGCCCAAGAAGACTTTCTATACTCGGTGCAACTTCTATCCGGAATGAATGTAAACAAACCATAAAAGATGTTTTGTAGGGTTTTCAATAACATATGTACATTGTTGTTTCCATTATACTACTAATTATATTTTTGAAAATTAGTTACTGAACTAAGTTTAGAACAAAGAAGAAATTACAAACTGCAAATAAATATAGTCATACCAGCCACACAAAATAATGAGTACACACAACATCATTCACAAATTCATACTCTGACATCAATCATTTCATGAAGGAGTTAACAACCTCTCAACTTATTGAAGTATTTTGTTTCATACTTTTACGAGTATAATAGATTGATTTTCGTTTTAATACACTTTATTTGACACGGAGCAAATATTATTTACAAGTGAAAATGTAATGTACAAAGGTAACAGATAAAACAAAAAGTTTCATCCTCCTGTTTGTTACGGGCTGTCAGAACAGGTTGTTATTAAACATTCCAGATCGAATTTGCACAGAGTATACTATTAGTTGCTGGCAGATAAAGTGGAGCATCAGGGAATTAGCTGCAGGAACAGTAGTGAAGTCCAGTACATGATATGGCCGAACTGTTATAAAACTGAGGAGCTTGACTCGTGTAGCATGCAGTAATAGAGAACAGTCGGCGGAGGGAGGCGGTCGCGCAGGTCACTGCCATTGTTGGTGCCGTCCACAATAATCTATCTATAGTCAGTCTGTGAGATCAGACTCATGATAGAATATTGATAGCGGCTCTATTATGAGGTGCAGCATCTGTTGATATTGTTGTATACTCTGCTAGCGTTGAAGTAAGGTTAAAAACAAGTGTGACATGCGTACTGCCAGGCTGCAGCTGCGTGCCCGCCAGGGGACAATATATTTTGAACAATACTTGAACGGTAGCAATGTGTACGGATCGCTCGTACCGATCGGTCGGCGTCACTGTTCTGCCGTGTAATATATATATAATATAGTTCAGAGTGTGATGTATGTTTAACTATAACACGATCCCAATAAAACAGTAGTTACATTCAGCTCGGGGACCGGTGTCTTGTACAGAGGTGTTGGGGTGAGTTGACCGATTAGTTTTACTGTAGAATATAATGATAAATGAATAAATCACGGATATTTATTGTAATATGTGTTGAGAATGCGCGATATAAAGGGTAGTTGTGTACCGGCGCGGCGGCGGCCGGAGTGTCTCATTGACAGGCGACTTGATGTCTCACAGTCTCAGCCTCGTATGTCGAAACAATGCATTTTTTATATTATTACTACTACTATTTTAGAATATTTTTTTCATTATTACTATTGTAGAATTATAATTTAAAATGCATTTTTTGAGATAAGAGGGTGATAAAGACTATTTGTTTAATGAGGTAAAAAGCCTAGTGGCCGGTGGTCGGTGTTCGGCGGCCGGCAGTCGGCCAGTGTTCCCGCCGGACCCTCGCACATACATATTAAACAGTATTTTGTTGTATTGTATTATTGTAATGCTGTAGTTTTGAACGGAAGCTGAGACATCAATCAATGTTTGTCTACAGTGTCTGTGTTACAACTGAAAGTTTGATCAGCCCGTTGCTGTAAACTATTGTTATTGTATTTCAATAGGATCTGTTCTGTTGGATATGCGCACGCGGCGCCGGGTGCAGGCGATGACGTCACGACAGATATCAACTTGTGTTACGTATTATTGATTGCATCATATCATTATGTTCGTTGGCCAACGACAATGTTTGCTATCAATATAAATTTGATGTTGTTTAACTATTTCAATAAACCATGCTTGGTGTAATAATTTGTTTGTTCCAGTTGAGATGCTCGTTTCAATTAAAATAAGATTATAATTGTATTAATAACTTAATCTGAACAAATTGTCACCTACTGCGCCACGCCAGACAAAATCATTTGTTACCACCGTAGTCTGATAGCTGATGGTCGTTGGTCATTCTTGCACGTGACGCCATTCCGGGGAGTAGTCAGGCCCTGCGAGGAATGCTGGCGAGGTTCACACAGTATAGTTGCATCATAATATATGGAAGCCGAGCCTGTTATATTATTAGTTTTTATAATGAAGCTAGATTTGACATTTTTTACAGTTTCCTTAAGATTTTTCTCCGTTTTAAAAGTGTAAACAGTTCCTAATCTGACAAATTTAGCTAAAATAATATAGTTGTTGACGTAGTGTTGAATACCGTCGTAGGCGATCTCATCTGATGCACAAACTGAATTAATCCTATTTTATATTGTTGATAGTGAAGTTGTTATTGTCAACTATACTGGGTGCAGATCACGTCTGGAGTAGTTGCAATACAAGCTTCACAAGGTTGTATACAAGAGTGAATGGGTCTCTTATAAGTTGGTGCGGTTCACGATCTAAGATTACATCGCCGCTTACGGTAGTCAAGCATTTAACTTGTAATATGTAAAAACAAATCTAGATGGAATTTGCACAGAGTATAATGTCGCCAGTGCAGCTGGGACAGATAAACTTCCCAGGTATTTTTCGGTGGGACGGCTGTGTGTGGGTGGAGCCACACGTCGAAGCCACGGCTATGTGGCGCCACACTAGCATCATAGTAACGTCGGTCCTGCGAGACAGTCGAGTCACGTGCTACAGAGTTTACATGCATTTTGCATCATAATTGTTCCCGTATTATATTATCTGATCGTTAGTATAAATGCAAGTGAAGTGTGTAAAGGCGTAGTTTATTTAGAAATCTGGTTGACCTCGATTAGTTAAAATATTTTTTCAATTGGTCGTCTCTATTTTATCTTAAAAAATATAAAATATTGTAATAATGCTTACGCCTTCAAATGTTGGATGGAAAATGATTGTCCCATTCCAAGGATTTTAAATGAGGTCACTGTCACTGGATACATGGACAGTGGTAGCGGGTCACGTGACGCAACATTCAGAGGCGGTCTATGTGATATCTTACTACTATTGTAATGTAAATATTTCAGTACAGTTGTGCTAATAAATAATGTTTATTCTTTTATCAACTAGTTTTATTTGACATGACGGTGGCAGCGCGGCTAGGGTCGATGATATGGACAGACTCGGTCCAGCACGACCGTGTCGGTTCGGTGGGCTTGTGCTTCCGGAAATTAAAATACCTCAGCGCTGCAATATATTTAATGATATTATCAAATATGCAACTAATTTAATAAGCTGTGTAACGTGGTGCCTGCGGCCCGGGCGGCTTGAGTGCTTCACACGCACCGTTGATGCCCGGGCGACTGCTGCACGCCGCGCTCGTACATGAACCATACAATAGTTTAAACATACATCTACTATACCTACTATAATGTATAGGACAATAATACAGGACGTGCATTCAAATATGAATTCAGCACTACATACAGTGGACTCAACTAATATCATAAAATACAATGAATGTATTATTTTACTTTATGAAACATATATATCGGATTAAGTAGGATTGAAAAGACTGCACTTAAAAGATATACAGACTAGTTGTTAGTATACAAAGTGGGCATAAGTGACAATCACTAGGGTCATTCACGTGCCCCAACGACATTGATCCGAGAGGCATTCGTCAACTGTATTCTGATCGTATAGAGATGAAGTTCTAAAGTGTAGTTAGTATAAATGAGAATACCAAATTACGTGGAGAGTGTAACTGAACGACTACTAAACTTGAATGAAACAAGAATGGGCCAGTAGGGTCCGGTCTGGAATGATATAGGCTTGTTTTTTATCACAATCATATTTTCTTACAATAGTCTGAAAGAAGAGATCGAAAATAAACTTAAATGAAGTTAATATAAAAATATATAATGATACATATAATTGATATCTCATAGTCGTGAACTATGAACATGTCAGCCCCGGATGCTACTCAACCATTCGTCATCGAACTAATATTACTTCTAATTACATACATCGTTTAAAGTGAATATATTGTAATAGGTAATACTTCACTAACTTCAGTACGGTAGTATAATAACTCGCTTCCTACAGAGCGCGAACCAAGTCATACAATAGATTCAACAACGACACTTCCATTCATTCGTCAATTATTCTACTACTCCCTATTGGGCGAAATGTTTCTTTCTCGCTTGCTCTTGGACTTGGGAGGAGCTCGGTGCCTCTCCCTCTTGCGACTGGAAGAAGAGCAGGAGGAGGAGGGGCTCGAGTCCGGGGGCGAGCCCGCGTCGTCCGCCAGCGACATGCTCTGCGACTCCGGGGTGGACGGCTCCAGCACGGTGCTCCGCAGGGCGCGGCGCTGCTCCTCCGTGTGTTGGGGACAGCGAGTGGAACTAAACAATATTTAATTTGTAAATGAATATTTCAGGGCAACACACATTGCCATGTGATTACAAACTAAGCATTAGCTTGTGCTGTGCTGATCAGACAACTGAGAAACATACATATTTACACACACTCCTGCTAATCACATAAAAGTTTATTCCAGGAGGGAATTAAACCCACAACCTTGGCCGTTACAGTCAGATTTATTAACCACTAACAAGCCGGTTGCAGCACTGGCACCTGGCTTAGTGACATTATTTTATTAATCTTAAAATTATTTATCAAGTAAAGATCATCATCAAAGCTTGTATGAGTTGCATATTTGTTTTTCTATATTATATGTAAGCAGCTCACCGATTACACAATTTCTTTGTATGTTCCGACACCACACCACAAATCTGAAGCAGTAGGTTTTTCTTCTCACTGGCCGTCATCGTGTCGTACGTGGCTTCATTTGAATCAGAGTTAATGTGGCCATTGTTGCTCTTGCTCCCGCTGGCAACAGACAAACATGGGAGATATTAACAAACAATAACTGACAGTCACTGACCTCAGTTCTAACTCTGCATTATCAGAATGTTTGAAATGAAATGAAAGCTCACTTAACGAAAGTCAAAATTTACAATACAAAGTCCCTACTTGAGTTATAAATTTACTAACAATATATTAAAAAATATATATATTTAAATGAATTCCATCTGTCATCGGCTTTATAAATAATACAAACTTGGATTACGTATGCTAGAGTTTGTATGGATATATTTGATATCCATCTCACTTTCACATATAACTTGTGAATATAAATTAGGCAGAACGAGATCTTCTTTTGTTTCATAGCTTTTTCCAGTAAATGTTTGACCAGCAATAGTATTTATTTTGATATTAAATTATGCTACTTGCGGAATAACCAGTTCTGTTACAGGTACAAACCTCATCATCATTCATTGCAACCCTTAACTGTGTCCTACCACTGGGTTCAGGTCTACACTCACAATGTGAGGTGTACATGCCACAGCCCACCACCCTGGCCATTGCGGATTGGTGAACACACACACACCTTGGAGACCTTTATGGAGAACTCTCAGGAATGTTTACTCACTATGTTTTCCTTCAGTGTAGCATGTGATAATGAACTTCTGATATTGATTTTTTTATATTATAAGCAGAAAACAAGCAGATGGGTCCCCTGATAGTAATCCCATGGACATTAGGAAGACCAGGGGCATCACCACTGCGTTATCGGCTAGGGAGAAAACAATGGATCTGCTTCTTGAAGGTCTCCATATTATAGTTGCAATGGAATACTGATGCAGGGAGTATGTTTTATAGTTTACATGTACAAGGCAGAAAATGCCGTGAAAATCGAACTCTAAATGATTGCAAGGAATCCAGGTGGTGTTGTTGGGACCTGGTATAGCAATGCAAATTGCGATTATGGAAATACACCACAGGTAATAAATTGAACAGTTTTTCAGAACATTCCTCATTATAAACACTGTAAAAGACACATGTAGGCTCATGTATCCGTAAATCCAGCGACACTAAACCGTCTTGGGATGGTCCACAAGAAAAATTAATTTAAGCAAAATGTAAGGCCAAAAAGAGCTGGCAATATTTGCTGTTTCAATCTTAGAATATCTCCTGTCGTGGCAGATATTAACAGACTAATCAGCATTTACTGGTCACACTTGAGAAGCACCATCATTTAATGCAAAATCTATCAATGCCTAATTTTTAAAACCAACAAAAATTCTGTAAAGAATATAGCCTGCTTTAGTGGAAGCAAAAGGTATGAGAGTTTATTTCTTCTTCATTCTATCAGCCAAAACATACTTATGCAATTTGCTTGGTTTTTTGCTATTGTTGTTCTTCATGCGTCGCTTGCGTCTCTCGCTTTGTACAGAGCCTCCAGACCAGTCCAAGTCATCATCATCATCACTTAATAATCCAGCATATGAAGTCGGTTCACGGCTGTTAGAGGCAATTCTTCGAGATGCAATGCGAGAGCTGTTACGGCCCATCCCTTGAATTTAATGTGTGAAGAAGTTGTAATTAACAACATTAATGATTAACTTAATAATAAAATGAATGGATTCTTAGAACCTAGCTAGGATACACATGACTATTGAACTGTGGAACTTTTGGAAATTGTGATGAGCTGGATAGTGGTGGGAATATGATTATTATGCAATGTTTAGAATGAGCAGGGACAACACCAACATACAATACACATGAAATGTAGCCATAATACCATCCATACATAAACCATACATAAACTTTGTATATTATTTGGCTCAATAATGTTTTATGATGATGAAATTTTTTCTGGATTTGATATTTATTTTAGGCATCAATAAGTTGCCTGTGTTGGTGTTCATGTTTGATTATAATGTATGTGTCTTCAAGTCAAGAGTTAATATACTTTTACTAAATTAGTGCGCTTTACAATTAAGACTGTATCACTGCTTACCATCATGCAGGATCACGATCAAGCACTAATTTATAGAAGGTAAATAAAAAATATGTATTACAATAAAAGGGATCACAATGAAAGAATAAAACTAACATATTATATGCTGAAAGTACTGACTATGCAAATGGAATAGTTTCAGAATGAAAGTGCAACATCCATAGAATGTAACAATACATGTATGGAACATTTAAAAACCACAGCTCAACTTATTATAACAACAAACAGGCCATAGCAAGATTACATCCATCTGAATCATTTTAATCCTTTGCACAATGCAGGAAGGTTCATTTTTGAATAGTTGGAAATAACCATCAAAATCAGCTGAGCGAATGTCAAGCAATTTCAATTGATTAAATGAAGAGGCCTTACCCATGCATTTCTCGAGGTGCGGTGCGAACCTGGTGGCTGAGACAGGGCGGTCACAATTAGGACAGAAACAATTCGTGTCCGACGGCTTCTTCAACACAGAAAAACCAAAAACATCACACTCGGGCGAGTTCACGATCTTGTACGGCTCGTCGTCCTCCTTTTCCCCTTCAATGAGACTCGTTAACCCCGTCTTCATTCCGTGATGAAACTCAAAAATACACCCCAAAGCAATATCGTCACAAATATGATCGAAAATAAAATTAGCCGCTTCCTCCGCGTTACTCTCGCTTTTCATAATATCAAAAAACCTGTGATTCAGATCGTGCATACTCAACTCGCTCACTATCTGGCTCATTTTACGTTTAATATGAAAGCCGTTCATGCAACTGGCGAATTAAGAATTAATGTTTAAAATCTCGTAATAATACGAGAAAGAACTAAGGAGCAAGGAGGATTGACCGGAATAAATTCAAGTCAAAATGACCACCAACTTGTGCCACCAAGCAGCAAAAAATATTAAACAGATCAGGGAAGACGTATTGCTATTACTTGTACTAGGGTTGGACCTTCAGTATTGATTCGATAACATTGATGCATTTGACAAAAAGATAATATCGATGTTTAGTATGTTTTTAATCGTAACTTCTAATGGAAATGCTTTGTTTCCTTACATGGAAAGTTTATTTTAGTAATACTGTCTAAGATTGAAAGTAACTTATCGATTATTCATCGTGGATTTTTAACGATATTTCATTTCGTTCACAAAACACTGTCGTTGCCACATAGTAGGTATTGAAATCACCGGACAATGTCATAGTGGTATAGTGCCCTGACCCGGCGCACACTTTTCGACTCTGAATCTGATCGTTACCACGCACGTCACAACCTCGAAATCTTAAAGTATTATGAGAAGATTATAGGTATTATTAAAACGTTTACACGTTGATGATTATATCTTTGATATGAATATTGGTAGGATAGTTAAATAAAATGGATGCGTGTACGCACCTATTTATTATTTTTTTTATATATATAATTTTCTTAATGGAATAACCAACTTTTATTTTGATGAAAAACTATTTATTCAATTTGTTTATTTATTATAGAATTGTTTATAATTTTCTAAATTTAATATTTAATAATTTATTATACATAAAAAAAAATTAAATTGATTATTTAATAATGTTTACTATTTTTTATGATAAATAATAATATTTTAATTTATATCAATAAATAATATGTTAATCTCAGTTATATTGGAGCACTTGAAAAAGAATATGAGCACATTTTTTTTCACAACAACAGTGTTAAGTTTTCATACAAAATAACGCCATCTAGGCACAACGTAGCGAACTATATTGTTTACCAAACAAGTTGAGTATTGATTAAGGAAACGGTTTGCCGGCTTGTCACTAGATGTCAATATTCCGTTTCTGAATCACGATAACGAAGGAGAATAAGCACAAATTTTGTCTCCTTTTAACATAGTCACCTAGTGATCCCTTAGTTCGAGAAACCCTCCGCACCCCCTAGTACTAAAAATTTCTTTCATGGTCTTTTGGATCCGGATTTTTGGGATCAAACTTGTGGACAGTGGATCGGTGTCGTAAAATACGAATCAAGCGACCAAGTACGGTTGGTTGCTACTGGGATAGTCCCCCTGATGGTTCACTAACATTTTTTAACTAAATATTTGCGATTAGGAAATAATATTTATCAAACGATTCAATTTCGACTACTACTAAATATAATTTATTAGCACATAGATCATTCGCCC
>DWJZ01003826.1:0-16306 GCA_018249125.1 Asbolis capucinus | reverse complement strand
AAACCAGTAGCTATGGGTCGTGTGTGGCTCATGACTTTCTAACTGAGTGTGGTCCTTTTTTGGCGCTGATGATTCTACTATATGTTTTTATTTTCATAAGTATTTTTTTAATTTTAGCGTCAAAATAAATGTTTTCTTTCTTTCTTTCTTTCTAAATATGTTTATGTAATTTAGTTTTTAAAATATTTTTAGATTATATAATTAGATTATGATATAAAAATATGAATAAACATATGGTTTTATATAGTGTACTTAATTCCCCTACATACATAAAATGTTTGTATGTATATATGTCCATTAGTTTGGCACGCTCGGCAGCCGAAACGGTTGGACGAATATTAAATTAGGGGGTGACATTGAATTCGTCTGAATGATTGTGGTAGTGACATAGGCTGTATAAAGTTTCAACATGAAACTGTAAAATTATTACTTATATTTCACTTAG
Organism: Asbolis capucinus; assembly: GCA_018249125.1. Taxonomy (NCBI): domain Eukaryota; kingdom Metazoa; phylum Arthropoda; class Insecta; order Lepidoptera; family Hesperiidae; genus Asbolis; species Asbolis capucinus. The sequence goes on along the minus strand of DWJZ01003826.1, from coordinate 15,861 downwards.
AATACTTTTTATCCTGAATGATTCCGGGGTTTTCTTGGGACAGGGGAAGAAAATTTGTATTTCTCTTAAATTTGCTTGAATTTTTGTATTAAATGAAAATGAAATTTGAAATTTGCAAACGTTTTTTTATTTATATTCATGAAATATGTTTCTCAGTTTTTTGATATTTGGTAATGAAAAGAAAAAAAAGGCAAAATAATTAAAATATTCTAAAATTTTTGATACCAGAGTTCACAATTTATAAGAGTACTAAAGAACTTGCAATACAGACAACACTCAAAGTAATTACGCAAATTAATTTAACTTCTCTGAAGTACCTTAAAAATCGATCAACTACCGGCCTATTTTGTTTCTCAGAACGAATAAATTGAACAGTGTGCTATTTGTTATAGGTACATTAAAGGCATTTTGATAGGTGTTTGACCTCGTTGTTTAAATACTCTCGACTGTGAAGAAATATGAAACTTGGTACAAATCAAGTTAGACTAAACAATAGACCGTAAGAAAACAATGATAAAAACGAAACATACATATATACAAGTATCTTTAGGTAAATTAACTAAATGCACACCACGCTGTACTTGAATACATAACATAAATATGTAGACTATAATGTACAAAAAATATTATTAATATCTAAATACGAACAGGGCCATAGACTTATCGTAAGGTGAATCGTCATTTCCTAAACCATACGTGGTCCGTTTTGTCTTTAGCTTAAAATAACTGAAGGGAAACGAATTAATGTAGGCATCCGAACGGATTAAACTGACGCGGAGCCCTCGTGTATGAAAGGTGCCAGATCGTAGCACCATGAAAAGTAAAAATCAATATTGAAACTCGACTTCCAAAGCTTAAAGTTACATCACAGATTTTGTTAGTATTCTGTTTGTAGTTATTTATACCCTGCAATTTATAAATAGCACCAACCTATAAAACATCTCTAAAATGATGGTGTAATATGTATTTTTCTATATCGCACAACAACAGTAACAAGTGGGCGAAAGCAGAAATAAGACTAATTTTATATATGCAAAGCGACTTATGACTTATAGTTTTTAAGTTATAAACCCCAACAATAAGAATTTAATTGACTTCCGCCGTGTTGACAATGTTCTTATGTTATAACTTGTCTATGTAATATTTGAAGACGTCTTTATGCCTATCGTCACATGAAAAGCATCGCCTACGCTGAGCTCAATTTCAAAATGGTGTTGTTAAAACCAGATTGAAACATAAAATGCTTACTAATATTACCACGCGAAAGTACCTTTTCAAACCGAAACTATTAAACTCGACGAATTGGTACTCAGGTAAAATAATAGAACTTGAAAAAATATATACATATGCCTATAGCTACTTTTTATCGCCATAAAAGACTGCGGAGTTGAAATAGGAAACGAAAGTTTCAATGGAAGTTTCTATTGAACATCATCATCATTATAACCCATAATTGTCCCACTATTGGGCTCGGGTCTCCAACCCACACTATGATGGGTACATAGGGACTGCAGGAATGTTAAATTACTGATGTCAATGAACTTTACTTATATTCGTTATTAGACTTAATTTACAACTTCCACTGTGCGTTTTAAAATGTGTACGTCCTACGTATTATTTCTACATGCTATCCTTTACTCAGGCACATTTTCATTCATTACACAAAATTTTGGGGATGATATTATAAAATGGATTATTTTCTACGCAAAATACACAAAAAAATAAACTTTTTCAGTTGTCGACTGTTTGATTTCCGTAAAGTTTTCTATCGATGTGGTGTCATGTTGCCTAAAGTTATTTATATTTGTTACGATGCTACTTTAATATATTGTAGACACTACACAAGTTAATGATAACAATAACTATGTACATTGCGTTTTTTTAATAATTGCACTACTTTAAAGTCGTTAGAATAAAGTTGTGTTGCTGGTTTATTCCCTCTAGTAGTAGAACCTTATTACTGATCATTTATTCGTTAACGACCGCATCCCTGCAACTAATATTAACTGTGTTAATAATATTTGTCTGATGATGCCAAACATTTCCTAAACGCTTCCGCACAAAGAGAAAGTCTGTCCTCTACAGGATAAAGTTTGGAGTGTACACAGGAATTGCATGATTTGATTCGCCCATCCTCATTCCACCATTGAACGAGGGGACGCACGGCGGGTATCCACCCCATCGTCGTAAACATCCTGTTCGAACGACGCGCTTTGTCTCGTCTTTTATCACCCGTACCGCGAAGGATTGGAATAAGTTGCCGGCTTCGGTGTTCTCGTTCGATTACAATGTAAATATCTTCAAGTCAATAGTGAATAAGCTTCTACTAAGTTAGTGCGCTTTACCATTAGACTTTATCGCCACTTACCATCAGGTGTGATCATATTCAAGTGCTAACTTATCTATGGTACAAAAAAAATGCTGTCAATCCCGGTTATTCAATTTCAACTCCCAGAAAAACATAACATTCGCAACATATATTATTTTATGTTAGCATATGATGTATCATATCCTGATCCTTACCGAGGCTGCAATAAACATCCTGCAGCCGGTTCGCCGCGTCCGGGTGGCGCGACGAGGCGCTAGTATCAGGATATACGGAAGAAGTGCATTTCGATTTCCGTGTTCGCGAGACGTTCTTAGCGCTAAATACCTCATATTGTCTTCAAAAATTTAAGAGTCATATATTTTTTACAATACATATCTAAAAGTACCGCCCGATCTGAGCACCTCAAATGCCTCAAAGTCTTTGAAGTACTTTGAAGCCCTTTAAATCTGTCTTTGCGTCTAGGAATGCCTTTTACTTTAATTTCTTCTCTTCAAAGCTGAAAACGGACGCGCTTCGTTTTCACCTCGGCGTACCGCTAAAATGAAATGCCACCGGTGTAATGGAATGTGTTGCACAGTGCACGGCTTGCTTCCTACCAAAGAGAAAAGTCCGTCCATTTCTGACGAATTCATCCAGTTAATATTCTGACAATGCCCTGTGTACCATTGGCCTGATAAAGAACTTATACAATGCGACCGCGACTTGAACTGTGTTACCTCAATAGGAAGTAATAACCAATGATAAGCGAGTTTCAATAAAAAAATTGTAGCAGATTGGTCAAGCGGTCAATTCCATAAATTTTAAATTATTGAGGAGCAATCTCCAAGTAAAAGCAATTGCTGTAAGTTGCTGCTTAACATTAATTCTCTTTAAATATGATATGTTGGGATGACACAATGAAAACATCATTTGTCACCTAGATATCTGCAACAGCCGAACTTGAAACCGAAGTCTAGTCGGAAAAGCCGAAAAAGGTCAAAAATACATACAATACAATTAACCTATCGTTATGATATGATTTTTTTTACAATTTTTAGAACATATTTATTGTCTTTTAGATGGAGTGTACACATAAACCTTAAGAGTTATACTTGAAACCTTAATATCTCGTAAACTAAAACAAAATCAGAATACGGACTACTCAATGATTTTGAAAGACCCGTCCAGCGATATATCACAGGGGGGTAAACGAATAGAAAAGCTGCATTAATATTTATCTACTTATAAAGGAGGGAGGGGCAGAGGAGCGCCATAAATTATTCTATTACTTTCTTACGAATTTTGTATGGAACTAAAAAGTAAAAATAGGACATACCTAGGTAGTCCGTCATGTCGTCCGGTGGTATACCGATGTTAAATTCGCCCATGAGATCATACAGCTCCCTGAGGTACTCCAGGCGCTCTTCGAGGCGGACCACGCGGCTCTCGAGCCCGTCGAGCAGGGAGTTGAACGCCACCAGCTCGCCTGCCGTCTCCGGCTCCTTCGTTATATCGTCGTTGATGGACTCGATGCCGCTTAGTATATCGTCGATGCATTCGCGGCCAATACTAAATATAGCAAAACATACGTCTATCAGAGACATCGGACTAAAATAAAAATATACAATGAACCTTTTACCCAATTATTATTAGTATGAATAAACTTAAATACTCGTATATACATATGTATTACTGAACTGCTTTGGTGTCTACTGAAAATCACATTAAACCTAAAAAAATCTGTATTTAAATTCAATAATAATAGCCAGAAGATAGATTAAAAGATTTATTAACTTACTCCGGCGTGGTATTGGAAACAACATCAAAAAGCCTCTTAGGTTGCGGCCGGAACAACTCCTGGAATGGACTGAGACAGAGGAATATCATGCCGAGCGGCTGGTAACTGACCACGTCTTCAATTGCTTCCATTTGCTTCACAAATCTATCGCACAACCGTCTAAACTCGTTTACGTCTCTCTCCTCCTTGATTGTGTTTATGTCCATCTCATGAGCTTCTTTAAAATTAGTCATGAAAGACTTCATCCGCTGAAGGAACGTCCAAACATTTTCGAAGGCAATCTTTATTGAGGACGATATTAAAGCTATGTCATCCAACATAGTCTTGTCTTGGTTCATTAAGAAGTACAGGTTTGGTGACTGGCCCGCCGACCATTCCACCTTCTTGCCCATTATGGAAGGTTGGACGAAAATCTGGAGGGTCTCCTCATTTAGATAGTTATGGAACGTTCTCACATACTGGTCCCAGTAATCTGTTATCTTCGTCATGAAGTCGTTCATGATTTTCTCGCTGGGGTTCAACTCTACTTCCCCGCTTGCCAGAACGTAAGCATCCACTTGGAACAAAGCCCACTAAAAATAAACATATTATATTCTATAATATATTTAACTTTTTTGATTACTGAACCAATAAAAAGTATGTTTATTTTATCATATGGATTTTCTTGCTTTTTCTTTTTTTAAGAAAAATTACACTTACCGTAGTCTTTAATAAAGACTCAATCGGATGGGCAATAACGAGAAAGCCTTTTACACAAACGAGTTTATAAACCGTAGCTCTACGTAAACCATCTGTAACACTATAATCAGTTAAATGAAGATATGTCTACTACCATATGCAACCATACTACCATATGAGCAAGAGGAAATTCTGGTGCATGAGACCACTCTTACTTTCATTGCATGCAATAGAATGAACAGGATTGTACAATAGTGGCAAAGCAGAAGGGTGATGTCGGAGGAAGTTCGAATAGTGAATACGAGGCATGATTTATTGATCGATGCACACCGTTAGCATACCTTGCATGTGTCTGTGTCGCGGGGCAAAATCTCCAACACCTCGTCTACTTCGAGACCGGCCAATAAGGCGGGCTCCGGTGTGAATGCCACGTGCTTTCGCAGCATACCGGCCATCATCTTATTTGACCGCTGCGTCAACCGATACAGCATGTAGTTGGTCATGTAGTCGGTTAGTTTTATGAAACTGCGAAAACAATACATATCAATTAATATGTTTGTCCGTATAGATGCCGTCTACAGTACTGATCTCTGTTACGACTGATGTCTTAAGAGCTGCTATTCCCTTAGGACATGACAGTGGCATAAAGTATGATAAGTGCCCAATCCAGTATCCAAAGGTGGATGTAAGATAGAGCTGATATCACAGATGTACTAATTTATGTGTTATTTTTTTGTCTTTATCAAATTTACGCCCTCGAAACCCATACACATATACAGAGCAAAGCATAAAATTTACAGTACAAGATCTAGTAACCAGCAACGGTTAACTTTTTTTGCCACAGCCCAGTCTGTATCTCAGTAGTACTATAGATCGTATTCACGATGTATATGCCGACATGCAAGATAAATGTTATTTTAAATAGTCAAATGGTACCTGGCAAGCCGCTCGCAATACTTTCGCTTATTTGCCTTCTCAGTGTAGGACATGCCGCCGGAAGGCTTCCCGCGAATAATCTGGAAAGGCGGCACGTTCCTGTCGTCGAACACGAACCCTTGCTGGTAGAGCGCCGCATGGCACGCGCCGGTGATCACGTCCAGCACCACCGCCCGGAACTCCGACAGCTTCTCGCGAACGTATTCTACTTGTTTCATCTAATCAAATACATTTTATGACGATATCAATGAACATCACAATGACAGTTGGTCTAGTGGTTAGTGAACTGCTAGGCCGGAGGTCGTGGGTTCGAGTCCCACCCAGGTAAAACTTTTCTGTGATCAGCAGGAATGTTTGATCTTTGTGGCACCAGCTACAACACTCAAAGAAAATTTGTGCTACACTGTATCCATCGATAAACCAATCTTGATCATATTTGAAGAAGGACAAAGTTGCGCTAAAAATGATATCGGTATTAATGGATTTGTTTCCGAATCGCCAACGAGCCTTGACCGAAGACAGGCCTCCTATTTCCTCGTGGTATTGTTCTAGCAGGTGGCAAATAATATTGCAGCGGAAAAACTGCACTGTCCTTGCGTATACTGCTTGCACCTTATAAATTATAAATCTCTTTCTAAATCAACATTTTATCTATACTAATATTATAAAGAGGAAAAATTTGTTTTAGAAGAACAGGATCCAAACAGTTTTATACACTAGAATTTTATAGACGAAATCATTATCTACAAATAAATCGCGACACTATATGTCTAACTGTTACAGTTATATCACAATAACTGTTTTTCTGGTAACTGGTTCTTCGGAAGCTAGGGCAGTTTCTTGTACCTGATGTAAAAAAATCACAAGAAGATTTAGGTGAGTTGTGTCTGTTGTAACATATAACGATCCACATGTGATAAATGGCAATCCAGACTGAAATAAAGAGCAACAAGAAAAACAATATTTATTGGTTCTCTCAGCGCTGCGACACGATGCTACCGAAACCGTAAAAAATAAATAAATAAAAAAATCTCTACCATTAATAAATACCTTTTCAAATACTTTCAAAATATCCTACTGTGGTGTAGGGCCACGAAACTCTGTAGGTTATCACAAAAAATATTAGGTATTTATGTAATAATTTTGAAGTTAAAAACTAGCAGAATATCCTACTCCATTATATAAAACTCCATTATATAAAAACTTGTTTATTTGTCTTGTGTTAATGTTACCTGCACTTCGATGAAGTAGAAGAAAGCTGTGTCCATGTCTCTGGATAGATCAGCAAAACTCTTTGTTTCCATATCACAGCACATGGACTGAATACTTAGTAAAGCCTTTCCTAGGACTGGATTCAAGATGAATAAATTCTTGGCGATCTTGGTACGTAGCTTGCTGTACTTGCGGAAAACAATTGACTTTCTCCACACATAAAATGCTTTCCAGTAGCGGTAAACTCGGAAAAATTTGATCTGTGAAAATATTTCCGAATTTTATAGCAAACCAATATGAAATATTGTAAGGTTTTGAGTATTTATTAAAATATTAGTATTCTTATAGACTTTCCAGTGATAAAGATACAGTATTGGTACTTGTTCAATAATGTAACGGGAACTTGTCACTTTGTAAGAGGAAATTGGCACATAGGTACTTTAAAAATAATCGGTTAGTTGATATTTTTGTCATATAATATTAATATAAGGATTATATATTTAGTTGTTTAAATAAAAATCGTGAACTTGTTTCCATGGGGAGGGATTCGATAAAACATGGCGGAACTCCTACTGGAGAACTTGGTTTTAAACTTTCACTATCGTGGACGGTAAACATTTTTAAAACTCTTTAACAGGTTAATCACGATTATTGTTATTTATATTTCGATCCAGTTGCATGGGTCATGGTCACGGCAAGATTCAAAAAACAACAATCTTGAGTAACCCGTTAACAAAAATTTTAAAATGGAAAAATGGAGAACTTTTTATTGGAACGATAGTATACGTAGGTCACACTAAAAATTTGCATAACTTAAAAAACAACATGTTATCACTTAAATATTATGTTTATTGCTTTTCAAAAAACTCTCCTGTGCATTTTAAACATTTTATTATGCGTTCGAGCCATTTTTTAAAACCGGAGGGCCACAGATCTAATGGCATATTATCTACGTGCTGATTGAACGCTTCGGAGTTGGTAAAAGTGAAAGCTCTCATCTAATCTTTAATTTTAGGGAATGGTCATGATGTAGGAGAACGCGGCTTTTTGGTCATCTTTCGCGAACTTTTTGTAACACCCTGGGTAAACAAATGGTAGAATACCAGTCAGCGTTAACACTCTTTTGATCTTCAATTGGAATTGTGCAAATGGGACCCGTGGCTGTAAAGAAAAAGGCGATCATTTTTTTGCCAACGTTTCTCGCCTGCCTCACTTTTGTTGGCCTGTTCTCATTTTCAAACATCCATTCACAAGATTTCTGTTTTTTCTCGGGTTCAAAACAATAAATCCATGTTTCGTCTCCCTGTGGTCGTACTTCATTAGCATCTGTGAGCACCATTCCACGCGAGCCCTCCTCTGCTACGCTGTCAGTTCATGAGGGATCCAATGACAACAAAGTTTCCGAAGTTTTAATTCTTTGTGTAAAATTCTCTGAATTTGGCTCATACCAATCCCCAATAGCGCTCGAATTGACTCAATTTTCTTCTTCACAACTTTCTTCAATTAGCCGCTTAACAGTAGCCACATTATTTTTGGTGACGGCAGTTGAAAGCCGCCCTTCACTACAAAACAATTGACAAATGATTTCCCGCAAATTCTTTAGTTTTATTACCAAATAGTTTCGAATAGCTAGAAGTGCAAAACTTTTAGTGTGCCCCGTGTACTCTGATCCGAACGGATCTCGACATTTCAAAGGATTTCACGTTTCCATAGATTGCATTTAAATATTCAAAGTGCGGAAATCTTCTATATGGATGCATGCGCACAGCTAAATTTTTAATCAAACTTAAGTGACAAAGGATATTTGTCCAAACCTTTGCACTATTCAAGAAACATTATGTATATGGTAATCACGTGTGAAAATTTATTTGTTTCCTATTATATTTCACTAATTAAGTCTTTGGCTTTTTAATAAAAATACATATTATTACACTACAATGTTAACGGTAAAAGCAGTTATAGCCTGATGGTTTGAAGGATGTTCTCTCGCTCGGGAAGTCCCACCTGCACGGAACTATAATTTTCAAAGTTATGTACTACAAGTGAGTCATCATTTGTTTTGAAGGAAAACGTCGCGAGGAAACCTATGTACTGCCGAGATTTTTCCATCAAGTTCTCGAAGAAAGTTCTGAGAAGTTCTATCAATCCACACTTGGCCGTGGATTGCAGCTTAAACCATTCACATCTTGAGAGGGTTATTTATAAAAGATTTGTTTTATAAAAAAGAATAATTATTTTATGTTATTACACTAATTCAATCAACAATAAAAAGTCTTACGTCAGTCAGCTTGACAAAGATGGTGTACTCCTGTTCCCAGTCGGGCAGCTTGGTGAACACCATCTCGTTGGTGAAGTGTGTGACGCCGCACGGGCTTATGGTCAGGTAGTTGCGTCTGTCGATTTCATCGTATGGGACCACCCTAATAAACATTTATCGTCATTAATTCTATTGGGAGCTATCTCAAATACACTCATTATGTACATAACTTTGTACATATTCCGGGTAACGATAGTGACTTTTGTACTTCGCCAGTGTAGTGGAATGCTAGCATTACCCTTCATTAAAAGAGCAGATTGCACACTAGTGTTGCGCTGTTGATGCGGCTTTGTTTTTTATGCGCATAAATAAGTATTTTAAAGTAAACCACCTGCACATATGCTACGCATCGACTCATGAACCATGCGTCCGATCGATGTCACTTTGGTAACAAAACCTTTTTCAAGGAAATCTGAACGAAGTTGCTACAGACATCAGTGCTCTACCTCCGACCATATCGAAATCCCTAGACGACAAATGAAAATAAAAATTTTGATCCTTATGCAATAGTAAATTGGCCCATCCAGTCCTTGTACCCAAAAACACGTGTATACATCATACCAAAGGCTTAACTGAACATTCTCTAGTTCATAAGCTAATGGCAACCCGCTTCTTATTACTATGAATGGAGCGAACAACGTAAAAACTAAAAATGGTAATTTATTAGTAATATTTTAAGTATTATTTCCAGGCTGCGTTTTATAAACTATCACTCACTTTAGATAGTATGGTGTGAAGTACACATTCTGGGGGTGCACCGCGTAGATCATGTAGAGGAAGCCGCACGATGGGTTACTCCTGACATATTCTATAACTTCCTTCTGGGAAGCCACTTCGGGTTTTATCTTGAGTGGGTCGCTGGTTTCCTGCCCCTTGTGGAACCCCTCGCTACTGTCCGATTCGCGGATCTTCAATTCTTTCTTCTTTTTTGGCTGACCTATGTAGAGAGTTGTATGTATATGACATCTTATAACCAAATAAAATACCAAAATAAACTCTTCGGTATGATATACTTCTACATGCTGTAGCGACTGCTTAAATTAGTCTTAGAAGAAGAAGAAGAAAATACTATATTTTTTTTATTATAGTCTGTGTGTCTATGGCCATGACAAAGAAACTCTTACAGACACTATTAAACGTACAACCTATAACATATAATGGGGATATCCTGAGGATATTTGTACCCAACAATACAGTTTTGTTCTCGGGCCACTACGCTAAGCTTTTTACGGTCTACATATATGTATATGTACATATTTTATACCTACTTTGTGCCTAACAAGTAATGGAGATTATCGAGACATAAGTATAACATGTCATTAAGTATAATCTAACTTCAGTTAAATATGTCAGATGTTTTTTACTTTAACATTTTTACTTTAACTAAGATGTTAATGCTTGTAAAAATGTTCGTACTACGTTATTTTCTAAGTTATGTACCATTCCTACTAGAGCCTTAAGGCTCTGTATGATAAAGGGATTTATTATTTATAAAAACATTATCACCCTTTACGAAATTGCCTTGAATGACAAATATATACTTTATTGTCTGTCTGTCTTAACGCGCATGACGTGAAAACCCGCGGACAGATTTCGATGAAACTTTGTAAAGTTATTACTTATATCCCCGATTAACGTTTAGGATACTTTCCATTCCGAATAATTCACGGGTTTCCTTGGGATAGGAGAAAAAGTTACTATGAGAAATTTCTTAAATAGGTATCAACCGATTTGCTTGAAATTTGCAACAAACATTATTTATCAATATTAATAAACTACATATTTCTCAGTTTTTTGTGTTGAAAATAAAAAAAAGCAAATTAATGCGAATATTTCGAAACTTTCGATACAAGCCCCTGGTGAGTGACACTTATACATATGTATGCTGTTAATCCTTGAAATTTACATGTCCTTAATGTAATATTTTCAATATAAATTCAGCGTTTCTTTAAATTTATCCTGTAAAGGATAGAAGAGGGGAACGAAAATTTGTACTAAAATAACTCTTAATATACATATGTAGTGTCTATTTTTCGAATGACTTTGAATCTCGAGAAACATTTCAATATTTTGGATACTTTTTATCCCTAATCCTGCCGGGGTCCTCTTAGAATACGGGATGAAAGTTTTTATGGGATTTTTGATCCACTGGTAATAAAAACAATTTATGTATGTAAGCGAAGCTGTAGGAACAGCTATTTCTTATATAATTTAAACGGAATCGTCGTAAAAACAAATCAGTTTTTTCTATACTCAGTGATAAGACATATGTATAACGTGGTAATAGAAAAATACCTCGGAAACAGGGAAAATGGCTTTCCTGGCAAAAAAATCTTATCAAATAAAAGGCTGTACAATAATGAAAAATCTCAATAAGAAAACTTTAAAATATAAACTGTATGTAATATAAAAATAATTGGAAAACATTATCGGATTATCATTCTACACGGAATTGACTTGAATAACATAAATCCAATTAAAAAATGAGCCCACTCACTTAAGCCGTCTTCAAGCTTAATTGGCTCGAGCTGGAGCCTCGTCTGCTTTCGTTCCTTTATATAGCGCTCCTCCTGGGCCGCCGAAAACCCCGTCTGACAAAGTGAAAATGGGATGCTGAAGCTGAACGACACAAAAACCAGATAGACGCAGAAACCAATATTTACAATTTTTTTATATTCAATAATTTTGTGCTTGACCACTATTCAGCCTGACGTGGTCTGGGTGGTAAATTGCACTTATTCAGTAAAAGCCTATTCACTCTTGATTTGAAGACTTGTATTGTAATCGAAAGGGAACACTGACGCGGGTTACTTATTCCAGTCTTTCGCGGTACGCGTGATAAAAGACATTCCATACATTGGAGCAGCCACGAGGCCCTGGTGAACTGTAGTGTTTTGGATTTTAAACTTCTGTCTTAGATCAATTATTTTAAGCAACGGGGCAACGGAGTCTTAAATTACCAAAGGTTCCGGTTCTTTCTCAACATGCTCTATTTTGTCCAGAAGTTTTTTGTGCGGAAGGTGGAAGGGGATGTCTTGAGGCTTCCTGTAACCAGATTATTAATGATAAGAATAGGTACTTGTGGCACAATGCGATCGTCCAGTGCATCGCCAGTCGTTGCCGTAGTGGTGATGAAGGGCGGAGCCCTCTGGACGAACACAGTAAATGATATATAATAGACCATAGACTCTATTTATTTATACAGTCATGACATTTATAGGTAGACTCGATGTTAAAAACTTATTAGCACTTTGTTTTTAGAAACGTTCAATCGAACGAATTCAATCAGACGCGTAATCCATACTAATAAATAGAAAAAATATGTACATATATATTTCGTTTGTAATGAATAAAGTCAAAAAGTGTTGATCCAATTTCAATAATTCCTTCACCACTAGGCCATAGGCTATATAAATATGTAGAAAAAAATTGTATAATATATAAAGATAATAAAATTATGAACTGGTGAGCGCTCGGGCACTCGATGGCGGGGCGCGTGGTAAGCGGAGTGCGGGGCATATAAAATGTATTAAATTAACCGTATCATACATTCGCAAGTAATTCACATATGGGATAGGGCAGCATTTTGACCACCACGCACCACCACCACCACGCGGACAAAGTCGCGGACAAAGGTTTAAAATAAAATTATGTGACTTCTATTGTTGCAGATTAGATGACAAATATAATGTAGGCATATATATGATCGATTTTTAGACAACAGAGAGCAAACATTTCTTGAGAACTGCCGTGTTTCGTAGAGCACGTAAAGCTGTCGTTACTGGTTGTTATCGTCAGCATAACAGTTAATTACAGACCCAAATAATTACAAGTACTATTTTTATATTACCTGTTAAACACAGTAGGTGTTTTGCGAACATTTCGTTGCAGTGTTTCAATAGCAGGCAAAGTAGTTGTCGTCGATCTTCGTTTCACATTTTTGTTTATCATGACTATCTATCTACAATAAATATTTTCTCATTTGTATAATAACAACGTGAGCGTATTATATGAAAATATTGAACTCATGGAAAATTGTTTATTGTCATCACCATGGAAACATTCAGCCAATAACACGTTCGTAGTTTGTGCTTTTACGCTTTCCGAATTTAATTCAATTGTTGCTTAGTAAAATAAGAGATCAATTAGTGCGTCCATTTGATTTCCATAATTGACTTATGTTTTAATTAAAACAGAATTAGCAATTATGAAAACGAAACATATATTTCCTATTCTCTCTCCTCCTATAGACATTTCAATTTCTTTGCGCTTTTTGTTCATTAAATTAAATAGTATTGATTTATAGAATATCAAATATTATTGATTGGGATCAGAGACTTAAATAAGTTGGTTGTTGGTTGGCTATGCAAGATAGTGTACGGTACTACGATGTAGGTACAGTTCCTAGATGTTAAATTAGTACAGAGAAATTAGTACAAAGGTATAATAGAACTTGTAAAAACCATAGGCTACTGTTAACGCCGGTTGACTACTTGTTGTAGAAGGATGAAAGTTTGTATAAAAGTTTATTATTATCGAAGACAAATCAGAAATTCCAGCATTTACGAAATTTGGATCCGTCGAGGTTACGAAAACTGATTCACGCGGACGAAATGGCGGGAATAGAGGAAGCTACTTTTTCAAACGCTATGGATAGATTGACATAGATAAATCTTATATAAACTATTGATTCGTCCTCGCTTAACCCTCGAAAAATTGTTTATCTGTCATCCTGCGGAAAAAACACTGCTTCTCGGGGAAAATAATGTTCTAGACTATATATATTGGACGCCGTCTTATAAGCTACAAACTTGTTTAGTTTATCTTATTAGGGCTAATGGTTTCATAGTACCTTTGACCAATAATCTTGCGGGGTTGAATATTTTCCCGGGATAAAAACTATCCCAGAACTATCCCCGCTATATAAGTGACATTAGTATATATTTATGAAAATGATTGAAACTTAGTAGTTTCATTTGCAATTCAGTGTAGTGGTTTCAGTCCCAAAGATAACGTTAACCTATAAGCTCGCTAGAAGTAACGTGTTTTTCGATACAAAATATAGTTTTTGTTACGAAAGGAGGAAAGAGTTTTAAATAAAATATAACAATGTATCCAATTTTGTTTCTCAATATAATTCTTAATCTATACACATTTATTTGATCTGTAAATTCATTTTAACAAATCATCGGAAAAATTTTTTTTGTCTTTCACCCCAAAATATGCCAAATTTGCCTTCTTCACTTCATTGCCTGTTTTTGTTAAATTTTATTTGTAATTCTTCATTATTCGGGAAACTGTAACATTAATACAGTAATTAGTAGGACCTTTCGGGATTACACAAAATAATTCATCAAATAGACACTTCTGTAGGAAGCTGTCAACCTATCCATATAGATCTTGCTGTATTGGGGCGGCTTAGAATACAATCCCCGATCCCATGCTGACCATCAGGATGTCGTAAAAGGCGTACAGTAGTCAGCTGCTCGGTGGTCGGGCTTCGTGAAAGGATTTTAATCTTTTTCTGAAGCTCGTCTAGCTGGCTACCACCCTCTTGCTTGAATCAGCCGCCAAACGTTTCGTTGTATTCCGGTTGGCGGTTTGAGAGCCAGTTCTCCTCTTTTTCTCCCCATCCTTTATCCATCATCCACCCTATTCTTCTTCTGTCTTTCGTCTCGAAGTGGTATGTTGTTGGTGTATCTGGGGTCAGTTACTGTCAGTTATTGATCCCAGTTGCTTTAGCAATGTACCGTTTCCCTTGTTTCTTTCTCTTCCCCGCATATGCGGGTCTATTACTTCCTTCCTGGCAGGCAACACGTTAGTATCACCCCAATCTGATGTTATTAATGTCCATGGGCGTCGGTGATCACTTACCATCAGTTGATCCATCAGATCGTTTACCTGCTGATCACATAAAAAAAGATCAGCGCTATGAAAGTATCATACTAAACTATATTAAGTCCATGGTTATCCTAAAATAAAGTCCGGAAATAGTTCTTGACCCTTGTAAAATTTTTCTCTTTGTTTTGAATAAAGGTTACACAAATTACTTTCATTTAGGTACGTATTTCAGAAATTCAATACCATCCCTCCCCGTCCCTCAAGGAAGTATTTTAGAACCACTTTTGTTCATTATCCACATTAATGACAAAGTCAAAATAACCAATCAACAATTCTCCTTATCTGCGGATGATATAGCTGTAATTGTACATAATGATTCTGTTGACAATTGTAATATTCTAATAAATTATATGATTGACAAAATGGTATTATGGCTTAAAGATAATCTTAAAATAGACGTTAACAATACAAACCGTTCAATTTGGTAACAGAGGAGCTGTATAACTAAACTTAAACGTGCAATATGGAAGTCAAATAATAGAAGGAGTAGACAACATAAATTCCCCAGGTAATTCTATAAGTATAGTATAATAGCCTTCATCTCATCAAATTTAAACACTAAGACTGGTAAAACGAAACGGGTCCCTTGCACATACAGCCCAGGAGGAAGCTGATGTTTTCGCCTCCATATTTACTGAAAACTCGCGTCTAGACACCGGGTGTAATGTTCCACCACGAATACCTCACTGCGGTACCTCTATGCCCGAGATC
>DWJZ01003825.1:0-16307 GCA_018249125.1 Asbolis capucinus | reverse complement strand
TATGAATATTATGTATGTAATTTTCTGACTTTCGTTAACTGAGCTCGAGTTTCCTATGATGGAATAATATATTTTGACTTTTGACTTTGCTGTACTGGCGTACGCTATTTCAATCGAGTTATAAAAAATGTCTAATATATTCTTTATATTAACCTTTTTACAAGACATAGAACAATTATATGCTGTATATTTATTCAAAACGAAAAAAATGTAGTTAGTCATAATTACGCAGCTCTACCCCATACCCGCTACCATTGATTCAATCTACTGCCGTAGGCGTAATTTAGGAGTCTAGTCTTGTACTATTCTCCGAACTCATCTCAAGGTGCACGTGAATCATTCGCCGAAGACGACGGGCAACACCCATCTCTCTCTTTTGGAAGTGAGGTCTTGTTGCAACGTTGCGTAAGGCCGCGTGAGCGTGACGGCTGTCGTCACGTTGTCACGTGGCCGTCCTCCCCCCGTCGCCTCGCCCCTCGCACCCGCTTGTCACTTCCAAGCCCGCGCCACCCCCTCCCCTGGTCGGTGGGGGCGCCGGAACACGTGTACTGACCGACCTCACAGTCTGCTCTTTCTCCCGTTTACATAAGTATCGAAAACAAATAGGTTTATCGCAATAATCGAAAAATATGGATCGACCCAATTAATTTAATCAATACATCCTACCAATACCTTAATTTGTCCGCACTACGTTGAAGCGTCTTTTGCTTGTAGTTACACAAACTGTTCATCTCTATAAAGCAGTAATTCTCTTAGTTTTACTTGCTGTCATATGCTTCCTTACGCAAAACTAGAGTACAGTCAAGGACGTACAAACGTAAATTGTGTGTATCAATCAGTCTAACGTACAAGAAAGAAGAACTTTCTCTAAATAGATTCGTAATGTAGATAAATGAGTTTAAACATTACAAAATATTAAAATTATATTAAAATAAATAATGATTAAATGTTATATTTAAAATTACTCGAAGGCGAAAATAGTTTAGATTTTTTCCTTCTCTATTTCACAATTGAGACAAGCAAAGAACACGGATGCTGGCTTCTGGAAGAAACTGCCGCCCGATTCTTGTTTTACCATAAAGTTTAGTCGGTACAAGTTCAGGAGTCGTCTGATTGGAATCCAGCTAGAAATTGGTACTTTCATTTATATAAACTGCGCTTCAGAACTTCAACTGTACAGGAGGATTGTAATACAGTTGGCATTTCATTGACGAACGACTTTCAGATGGATGTCGTTGGGGTGCAGTGGAAAGCCGAATAAATACCAAATTGCGCGACAATCAACGACAAAGTCGCTGCGATATTGCTACGACCAGTTAAATGTGAAACGCCGGCTCATATCTTGCCTTGCTAAAAAGCAACATTAATATTATATCCTTAAAAAACTATTTATTTATTATTTGAAATTGTTGTTTTGAAGTAAAGGTTTAATTAAAAGTACGAGTGAGGCAATTTTTAATGAAGATCGTTATTTTGATTAGACTTATGAAATGATTAAATTGAAATGACTAAATTGCTTAACTTCAAAGTTCGTGGGGACTAAAGCAGATCTTTTAAAGTAAGGGGACCGTAGCCTGTTTTTTGGTTTAGGAATTCCTTTTCAAAATATTAAACTTTAAAGTGATATGTATTATCGTGCGGAAAACGGTTGGATTTAGAAATCCGAATAAGTCCATGATAATACCTTATATTTTGAATTTAGAAGGATAATTAATAGGTTAAGAGTTGTAACCTTATTTTGCGCGTATTTTGGCAGACTTGGCTGGTTTTTACAACCTTTTATTTAATTTGTATGTTTGTATACCAGTATGTTAGTATATTTATTTGTTACGGGTCAAATCTGGCAAGCTTAATTAGATTAACTT
This sequence comes from Asbolis capucinus, assembly GCA_018249125.1. Taxonomy (NCBI): domain Eukaryota; kingdom Metazoa; phylum Arthropoda; class Insecta; order Lepidoptera; family Hesperiidae; genus Asbolis; species Asbolis capucinus. The sequence goes on along the minus strand of DWJZ01003825.1, from coordinate 14,442 downwards.
CCTTTCAAATTGAGGAGCTGAAATTTTGCAAACTGGTTCAGTTCCGATGACAATGAATTCCTATGAAAAGCATGACCTGATGCTAAGTCCAGGATTTGCTCCAGAGAACATTTTTTTTGTACTTCTCTGTATTAGGGATCTATAGTAAAAGCTTGTGTTTTAGAATATTTTAATAAGCCTTGTTCAATATATAAATAATAGCTACGAGTACTTAACGTACTGTACAGGAAAAGGATTTGTGCGTGTTTAAAATGTCATGTCGCTGTACTGACATTAGTAATATCACGGTTGATGACTATCTACTGTGACATGTGTTGTAACAGTGTACGTACACGTATTGTGATGTACCCGTATATTTTTATATCGTAACGGCTACTATAAGAAACATGGACACAGTATGAGACTATGAATTAGACAAATGGTAGAAAGTTTTATTATAATTTTAAATACTATTTAAACTTTTAAATCATATCCGAGTTTGACAGGCCGGTTGGTCTAGTAGTTAGTGAACCTGACTACTACACCGGAGGTCGTGGGTTCGACTCCCATCCAGGTCAAACTTTTCCTTGATGAACAGGAATGTTTGTTCTGTGTGTCTGGGTGTGTAATAGAAATATCTATTTATTATTTATTTACATCTAATTCATTGAAATGAATCTAAAATGGTACCTACCAAGTTTTAGATCTGATTGAATTTGTATAGCGATGTGACAATGTGACCTTCCGATGTGACAATCCTGATCCTGTTTTACTTTTAAAAAAAACTACGAATTTTTGACGTTTTCTAATTTCCGGTTACGTAACTAAATAAATTACAAGATTGATTTGTTTAAAAGTCCATCGCTAAGACTTGTAGGTAACAGGGGAACTTATTCAGTGTGCGGCTTCGTGCGTCATACTCTCCTTCCCCCTCTTATACAACCACCCACTCTGACGCTCGTGCTACCCTGGTACTGATTCTGTCAGCTACCCAATAAAGGTTTATTTTACCTTCTTTTGTTTTATTGGACTATTGTTTCGCCCCGTTATATAACACATTATGATACTGACATCATTCAACTACCTGAAATGGAAGGTATTGTACTGTCTATTCTTTCTCTAGTTTCTCTAGTATCTGTTTGGCTGACATTTAGGTCTAGCCCTTAACATATCATTGGTATTGAATTTTTCGATACATCTTTTCTTTTACACTTTAAAAGACAAAATATCACAGAAGACTGAACTTGAGACTCAGTGTCATTTCAACCTTTTTTGTTTGTGCTGATCGAAGTGTTGGTTATTGGATTGGATAAATATTCGTTTGTAATATGCGATAAACTATCCGCTAATTACATTAGTTGCCGGTGGTAAACGTATTTCCAATGACATCAGTTGCGTTGCAGTTTTGGTTATAGCAACATATCTAAGATATTAAGGAAACACATTACACCTACACTGAAATATAAAAGAAGAAGAAAGGATTCGGAGGAACGGAGACTCATACAACCTCATACAATTTCTGTAGACACTTCAACTCGTTCTCTGTAGAAGTACTTACATGATTTTAAACTTGAAATCTCATTGCCGGATAGTACATTTTAGTATTTTAAGGGTACTCTCGATATGTAAATTCGACCGCCAACGGTCGTCGTGAGTCAAGCGGTGGCCATGATGTATGCGACATACTTGTAGTATCCTTTACAATACACATATTTTGGTACAGCTTACTTTGGTTTACTAACTATAGCTCGTCATTGCAAACCATAACAGTCCCACTACTGAGCTCACATCTCCACTCACAATGTGAGGCGTGCGTAGCTCACAGTCCACCAATCCGGTCATGTGCGGATTGGTGGTTAGTGGGTATATTATATCTACGGACCATCAGTACCCCATAAATCACTAATCAATTATTTATTTCCGAGGTACTCAATTATGTTGAGAATTAATCTAGAACGGTCACTGTCATTGATTAGCCGACAAGCTGGCGGAGTCCTTAGCTTCAGCAAAGTTACCAGGTAACGGTCGTCAGGTCCTTCAGATATACTATGTTAAACAATTGTAATACGCTCAAATGTATGTTATTATAAATTTATTACTATTCCAAAAAATGTAGTCTCTCGGACACTGATTATTACAGTTGTAAAAATTTGTCCTATTGAAGGAAGACACAAACATATTACTATTGATATTATGTATACCACGCGTCGAGTCTGAAGTGCCTCAGTAATTAGTTAAATACTAATTGTTACTACGTGTTAGGCGTATCAATTGTACTGTTAAAATAGCGAATTTTTATATTCGGTCACAGTCGTGCAATGCTTATCCTTGACCGAAACTGACTATCGGAACACTGTCATATGGTGCAAGTGTCAATGACCTTGCTGCTATCGTCACAGCCTGCTCACTTTCATTGCACATTGTTTAATTTGCCTTTATGTACTTCATTCGTTGAAAATAAACTAACATTAAACAACGGTAAGGTTTATACGGGACAACTATTTACAGATCAGTTTTTTATAGCGTAGCGACTAGCAGCTGATTTTCGGCGTAGCAGTCTGTTGGAAACGTCAAACGTGTTACACGGCACGCGTAATGACGACATTTTATAAAGCCACGCCCCTCTTGCATCTCTTTCCGCGTTTTCATCTATGTTATTGTGCCGTCTCACTCTTCAGTTCTCTAGTATTCTTATTGAATTCAAACGAGAATGAACTTTATTTACAACTAGTAAGATTTTAATTTCGTATAATCGCATTTCGAAGAGATAACATTTTGGTATTGCTATCTCTATTCTCTGCAAGCGGGTTTCATTTAACGCCAACGGTTTGAACTCCTCGTATTGTATGCTCGCCTAGTACTTTACCGCCTCGGACTGCAGCGGACGATGAGTGGTTGACGCAGGTTTGACAAGAAGTGGCGGTCGCTGACGGAGAGAGAATCCGTCCGGGAATTAGCCAGAACAGATTTCGAAGTTAAAGCGGTGTTCGTAGTTGAAAATCGCAAAATAAACGTAATATGTTAAGACCATTATGAAGTGGGTCTTTTATTGCAGAGGAGGAGCCCAAGTCGCCGGTGTCGGTGCGGGTGGTGACGGGGGTACCGGTGGCGGCGCGCAGCAACGGCGTTGTTACGACGTCGTCTCCGGTGACGGTGGCAGTGGCACCCGCCTGCCCCTCACCCGGCCACCCCGCCGCCACCCTCGAGCCAGTCCCCGCACCGGCCGCGCCGCTCCCCGCACCTCAACTCGAATTTGTACAAGAACATTCCAGGCCGCGTACTATAAGCAATAGCCACGGGTAAGTTCATGATCTCCTAGTATCGACAGTGTCTAAATCAGCTGTGGAATTACGGACAGAATGCGGCGTAACACAATACCGTGCAAATATAGTGTAGGTGTATTTTATATGTAGGAGGTCTCTGACGTTGTTGCTAGATTCGTTGTTACTTTATTTACAGTACATTTTATATAAAATACATAATATTTATAATTCAATTAATTTTGAAGTTCATAACATCTTCTTCACTGTGCTTAATTAATTACTAAGAGTTTCGGCAATTCTTAAAATTGGGATTAGTGGTGTACTTTAAATTAATGAAATGTATGTTTGTAACGATTAAACTAGAAAAGTACAGGACCGTATTCCAAAATTCTTTCACCATAATGCTACATAATTTCTGCGTAACGTACATATATTTACGCCGAGAGAGGAGGCAGTGAAGTGCACGAGAGAGGCGTTCACATATGAGAGTAAACTGCCTGTTTGACATTTTTCTGAGTTCTTCTGACAGTACGACACACTACTGAACATGAGTCTCTCATTAGTATGAGGCCCAGACCATACTCCACCACGCTGCTTGAATGCGGATTGAAGGAGTCAGTGGTCAAACTAAGTATCGGACATTTTAATGCTGCCCTGAAGTCTCCAACATGGATTAATTATTGTTATATAAAATTAAAACTGGGCAAGTGTAAATACATACGCAATTTAGGATTCGCCATATTAACAGTCAACACATTATGCAGGAGTTTTACTTTAAAAAGTCCTATTCCTTTCCGATTTCCGAGCCAACCATTTACCTGATATAGGGAGGCATACACGACCCTGACATTATTAATAATCAAATTCAAATGTAATTGACTCCTGCATGTATTTGTAATACACTTATTAACATAAAAAAAAATATTTGAACAATTATGTACAAATGAAATAAACAAAAATCACAATTCCTAAAACACCATTTTACATCCAGATACCTATGTGATAAAAATATATTCTTTCCAGCTACATGAACATTTCAAACAACTTATCAAATTAAATTTGCATCCCATGGGGACAAACCTAAGAAAAATATTTTTCTAGATATTATAGAACTTTCCGTGTATTATATTTTCCTATGCCAAATTACACATTTCCTATTACTGTACAAGGGCCTTTGGATGAAGCTGCAAACGGACGAACCAAAGATATGTATTGAGATGGTTCTTTTTATGAAGCATATTTGAAACTTTATCTTTCCATAAAGACCATGTATTCGAATGATCGAGGGTTGTGGTCATTTATTTATATCAGTGTTTTAGCCCCATCAGTTGGTAGGCTCTTCTTTTTAGAGTTCAGTCGTAGATGAGAAAGTGTTTTAATATTTACCACTGATATTAAACTTATGAAGTCAGAGAGTGGGGAACAAAGGAATAGGTCTAGTATGAACAGTCCATTATAATTTCATCCTTGGCTGTCGTCTTGGTGTACGCATGAGCTACTTTGTTTTTCACCAGATTGCTGTCAAGGTTTGGATATTTAAGAGATGCGAATAGAATAATGGGTATCTTGAGTGGTTTTGCTATTCATGGTTTGGTCACTGCATGCATGATGGGCTGCATGGGAATCAATGGTTTAAAATTTAATTGCTATCAAGACGTACATTTATATTGTTTTGTGCCTTTGCTCAACTCTATGACTTTAACATTTAGTAATATATATATATATATATATATATATATTTCTGAGATTTAGCCTTGGCAATAAGCAAAGAAAATTCTAGTCCCTGTACCTAGAGCAATAGATAATATTTGTTAACTTATATAGTTAAAATTGAGCTAATTTGACCTATTTAAATTTGGAAAAATTCTTCTTAATAGAGAAAGAAAAAGCTGACAGAGAAAGAAAAAATTAAAATATTATATAGAGCTGTTTTAAATCTTAAACCTTATCACATACTGGACCAATGCTGCCATGAGTATATCTTGGTTGTTGAATTTGGGTTGTACGAAAGGAATTTGGTATATATATTCTTTTGAAATCATTTCACCAAAACACAATTTTTACATTTAAATAAAGGTTGTTAAACCATTACAATTTTAAATGGCGTAGTAAGCTCACCAAGTATTCATCCACTTCAGTTGCTATACATATTAGGTATAAACCATTTTACGTACAATTTGTCCTATGAACAGACAAATAAGCCATTTTAATGACTGGTGTAATACACACCACACTAGCACTATATTAAATTAAGTTATACTTATTAGCATTTTTCAGTTTCCTTTGCCAAAACAAAAGCCCTAAAAGCAAAATAATAAATAAGAGCTGTCATGTCATGACTTGTGAACGGCAGTCAAGGTTGCGTTGTCAAAGTCAAATGGCTCCAGTCTAGTGATGGGTCATACACGTAATAGCCCTTCCCTTGCGCACTGAACACTATTACTTCTAACGCAGAGCCGTTTGCGTGATTTCTATGTACCAATATTCCTATATCCCTAATATTCCTATATCCTTAATAATAATAATTCATACACATAACGACAAACACACACAAAGATAAACAATAAATGTAAACCTGATTTTATTGCGATCGTTGCGACAGTTGTGACTCGACAAAAATTCTTGTGTGTACGTGTACCAGAATATATAATGAACCATATTAACTTCACTATTCACATTTGTAAATAAATTTACTAAAAATAATGATTACGTCAGCAACTGTGGGTACAAAACCAACTAAATATATACGCTCGAATTTATCGTCGGGAATAATCCTATTTGGATTGTGTCATAATTTTAGAACTCATGGAACTTGATGACTAATATAAATTTTATTTGTCGATAGGCTTCCTCAAATTCCGTCTCCGCCCTCCGTGGGCAGCAATGGCAGCAGTAGCGGCAGCAACGGCAGCGGTAGCAATGGTTCAACACCGCGCGCCGGCACTCGCGAGGTCCACAACAAGCTGGAGAAGAATCGCCGCGCCCACCTCAAGGAGTGCTTCGAGCTCCTCAAACGGCAGTTGCCCGCCACGCCTGACGATAAGAAGACGTCCAACCTATCCATCCTCGGCTCGGCCATCCGATATATCAATGTTAGTATTGTTATTATATAATGTCACAAATCAAATACAGTACATTGTTCTGAGTTCTTTATTTATTATATTATAAATCACTTATTGTTAATATTGTCACATTAATGGGTATATTACGGATTTTATTATAATAAATCATTTTGATGATAATGACAAATTAACATGGTCTTAATTGATTTCTAGTTATAAATAAATATAGTACTCTCGGACCAATTGCTTAATTGACGATGTACATGTACCCAGAGGAAGATGTAACCATAACCTATTTCCATGTTACTGCTGTATCGTCATATATCTAATGTATCTATGTCACAATACGTTATGCTAATATAGTGTAACCTATTCCAAGATTATGCGGTGCTGAGCTTTAAGTGTTACGTTGTACACCAATGAGTAAGACTACCCATAAGTACCTGTTATTTTTTATCGATTGTGTGATACATGTAACCTGTACAATATAATAATAATTGCCAATTTTACAACAACTCTACAGGGAAAACGATTATGTTGATAAAATATGTACAAGTATTGAACTCTTGAACAGAGTTTATTATGTACGCCCCCTGCGGTCTTTGTAGTCCTGGTACTAACGTACGAAAAAGTTTCGCAACATTAACTTCGCATGTTTCGCAGTTGTTTGTGGTAATAATTATTTTGGTATCGGTCTCTAATTAATTCTGTGCTTCACTTTAGCGTAAGTTTTTTTAACTGAGGCAAAAATAAATTACAATTAATTAAAATTTGATATTAAGATTTCACTATAATCCTTTTATAATCCGATCGCAGTATCGTTCTAGAGAGGGTCAGTCTTCAGAGCCGGCTGGAGTCCAAAGTTGTCACAAGATTTTATTGCAATTTTAAAACGATAACTAATGACGCTACCGGTTGTTACACATAAAGATTCGGGAAGTACTAACAATCAATTGCTTTCACAAATAGTTATTAGTTGTTGAAAATAATATTGAAATGTAAGCAGAATTTGGTGGTATTTCGTCGAGTTATCATTTGTAAACAGTCCATGACATCCTTATCGCAAAGCACGCACAATCTCACCAAAGTGCGTATATCCTTTTTTGAATATAAAAGCCCTTGATAAAGAATACAACGAGACTACCAAATCACGCATACGTGTAAAATAGTGTCATGGTGTGACATCTTATCTACAGTGATTTGTGACTGACTGAACGAACGTCAGCGTTTCAAGGGAAGCAACCAGCAGTTACGAACGACGGCCCTATTCGACGCAGCCGTTCTATCGTTTAGTTTATAAGGTAGTAGGTGCATTTCGGTGGCGCAACCAGTCTCGGCTGTTGGTCGCGGCAGAATACCGCCGCTGGTTCGTTCAGAAGGCTTTATTACACTTGTCGGTCCCGCAGGTGCTTCGGCGCAAGGAGCGCGAATGTGAGCACGAGATGGAGCGGTTGGCGCGCGAGAAGATAGCGGCACAGCAGCGGCTGGCCGCCCTGAAGCGGGAGGTGAGCTCGGTGCGCACCACCACCTCCACCAGCGCGACCACCGCCACCTCTGCCTCCGCTACCACCGCTGCCACTATCGCCGGTGCGTACCGCCGATACCACTCGTACTTAGAGCGTCAAGCGTCTGCATGTGTGTGTTTCTATTGGTAAATTTTGTTGTAGTCCAAAGTTATCAGTAAAATGAAGATTGTCAACTTTATAATCTACATATGACTTAATAACTCTAATAATTCAAATTACGTAAATTGGATTTACTTAACTTTTCCGTTTAAGAAGCAAACTATTTGACGTGAAATTGAATGAATAATTTATATTTAGTATAAAGCATTAAAGGACAAGAAATCTCAATCAAAAAACTAAATTAATCACCCTAAAATAATGTTGTCAAACGTCGTTAATTATTTTTATTTTTTAATTTCAGACCCTGAAGAAAAGGAGAGGGATAGCAGTATCGTCAATAATCAACTGTTAGGTATTCCTGTTAGTGTGAGTATATATTGTAACAAGTAAAAACATTTAGTATAGACAAATAACATGTAGTTAGCCTCGCTAATTTAATTTTATTATATAACGTTAAAATGGGAATTATATAACGTTAAAACATGCCTGACCTTCATCATGGGTTGACTAGTAGAGAATGCCACAAGTCCGTTTGTTAAACATCTGTTTTAATGCTTTTCACATAAATAAATAATTAAATATAATATTCTGCGTGGACTTTTAAATTTACCTTGAAATTCAAAGTTACCCAGGTTGCACGTACACGTTAATATTAAATATTTTACTGCACTAGCTATCCTTATAATATATTTTTTTACATGTATATGTCTGTATATTTCAGATTACGCCACCGCCATCGTCACCGTCACACACGCTCAACCTGAGTACGAAGCTGCGCACGCTGCCCATTCAGATCACGGCCACGCCTACCACCTCGCAGGTATGACCGCCTGGTACTATTGCTCGTCTCCAAGACCATTCATTCTCCACTAGTGTGTAACGAGCGCTTTCGATGTTAAATTGAATCGATAACTCGAATTAGTTTTGCGTACCTAGTCGAAAAACAAAAAACAGGCAGAGTTGTTTCGCCACATGCAATATCGAGGTTCCGTAGTTGCCGGTATAACATTTTTAACTGTTGATTCGTATCTCTCTGAAATATTTTTGCCACTATTTCGTTATGATTGATCTGATTGAAGCTATTTTAAAAGTGTTGATTGATCATTAAGGAAGTCTACACACACCACACTGTCATGACAACTTTTTCTTGTTTATGTTTCTTGTTTCTCACTTTGCATGGATACTTGTCTGTCATGTCCACAGAACTTTTTTACATACTGAAGTAGACACAAACTTCGCGCTTAAAATGTATAGAAACTCGTTTGGCAGTTGACTGCGGATACCGCATTTTTTCAATTTATTGAGTCGATTATAGGGTGACAATATTTTCAATAAGAATACACTTAGGATTTGTTTATATTTTATTATTCAAAATTTGTGCTACAATATTCTTAAAATTGTCGTAAATGAGTTCGATATTAGATTTTGTAGTTATAGTGTGTTACGATCACAGTATTAGAATATTGAAACAATATCCCACTAAAACACTATTTTCGAGCAACACAAATAACAATAACGGACAACGTAATACACATGTGGCAACATCGCATAACACGTCATACGATGACGTCACGACAAAATCTGAATCACGCTATCGGAGGTTTCTGTATCGTTATACATGTTCCGACTACCGACTGTCGGTGCTCGGCCGCTCCCCAGGCATCACATCACCGCACCAAATTTTTCGACTCTTAAACGGATTAGCTCATACTACATAATTGTGCTACCATCTACCAATCGGAATTTTGCTACACGTTACACGTTATTCACGGTGACTACTTGAGATGAACAAGCATATGTATTGGTTACCATAGTACTTTTTATTTCTTGTACTCAATTTATGCACTATAGTCCAGTCAGCATCCGGTCACGGTCGCTTATGTTTGAATGGTACTCCCATTAATCTTTTCGTAAATTCTAAATACTTTGATAGGATTAAAAGGTGAAGGCATTATAATTCCGGCCGTTACATTATTAATATTTAATAATGACAAAAAAATTAAAATTACACAATTTTAAAATTGATGCTATTTGGGCTTAACAAAAAGAAAAACTTGGTATTTTGGATTGTTTATGTTAGGTTATTAATATTCTGATTTCTGGTTAATAATTGATTGGTGTGTTGCAGGTGGTAAGAACGTCGTACGGCGCGCGTCACCCCAACACCGTCACGCTCACGACGCTGGCGCCGGCGACGGCGCCCGGGGACTCCACGGCGGTCTCGGTATGTTACCTGTACATACACTATATACATAATCAAATGTACATTTTTCTGTTTAATTTGCTTTGGGACGGTTTGTGATGTTGAGTACATGATGTTTGCTTCTTAACGTAAATATTGTACAGATTTGCGTGAGATTTGGTACAAGGATAGATTATAGTCTGGAATAACACACAGACTGCTTTTTACCAACATAACACGCAGGAGAAGCCGCGGCTGGATCCTAGTCCTTACTAATTACTCTATGCCTCCTCTGTTATGAGGAGAGACCCGAGCTCAGTCAGTAGCCAATAACGGGTTGAAGCCAATATTATAAATGTAAAAATAATTCTTCTTCATGTTAGACAGATGTTCTTCTTTCACGCCTCAATAATTCAATCGAACTTAATGAAAATTTAGCACATATAGTCTGGAGCCTGAGATAATACAGTATGCATTATGAATAGGTTAAAATAGGGGATGGAAATGTATGTGGTGGTTCATCGTCGTTGACAATAAAACCGTGAAGTATTTATGTATTTGTTACGTATTTCAGTGCTTTGTATTTCTGCACTTTTCAACTTAGCTGCTGCCAGCGTACTGTGAGGCCAGTTGTTTTTAACGTACTGCGGTTGTGTTCCAGAACGGGCACGTGCCGGAGAGCTCCATGAGCAACCCTCTTACCACCACCACGCTGGTGCACCCCGCGCAAATACATCTACCACTGTCGCAGGTAATGCCCTCATTTCTTTTCCTTGTTACTATTAAAAATATGAAAAATTGTGAGTATAGATGGATGTTTGTTCCTCTCTCACGCAAAATCTACTAAACGTATCTGAATGATATTTGGCACAGGTATATAGTGTAGTCTCGAATAAAACATAGGCTACTTATTATCATCACCAGGCGGGCGAAGCCGCGGGCGGTGACTAGTATTATAAATGCGAGACGAAACGAAATCTATCTGTGCGTCTTACCTTTTCATGTCTAGAATACAGAACAGATTTTGATGAAAATAGGTACAGAGGTAGAATAGGATACCGCCTATATAAATATAGCAATATAGCCTAGTTTTTATAGTGAAAAAGGCTTGAAATAGGGAATGACCTAGGTAGGTACATCTTGCAAAATGAATACCAATGAGGAGCAGAAAGTAGTGCGAGATAAGAGACTGCATGTAATGAGTGATAGCCGCATGGTTTATACGTTTGTCTCTTGAACGGGTGGGCCTGGGTTAGAATTTTGCACACACCAACTATTTTCATTTTTTGCGATATTATTATTGTGTTGATATTAGAAATTATCATTTACTTCGGTGAAGCAAAATATCGTAAGGAAAGGCACTGCTGATATTTCCCATAAAGTCCTCGAAGGTGCGTGAAGTCCACCCATCCGCACTTGGACAATACTGGACCATCACATTGTCGAGGAAACCTACAAGTTGGCCTCAGATGGGACAGATATGGGTTGCAATGCTTTATTTATTTATTTTACTCTTACCAATCCAGTGTACCAGTTACAATATAAAATAATTAGAATGAAAGAACCTGCTCATACGTCACATATTATACGACATATTCATGATGACGGAATGAGCTAAGGATTACCTACGGTATGTGTGTGGGCAGGTGGTGGGCGGCGGTGGGCTGGTGGTGGGCGGCGCGGCGCTGCAGCTGCTGTCGGGCGGCGGGCTGCGCGTGCTGCACCCACACCACGTCAACGGTAACTATAACTTTTACCATTTTTGTTTATTCATGTTACACACAGACGTCGATAATATGTACGACAGGAAAAGGAAGGTAATGTTGGTCGGGATCCTCAAGGCCAGGGAAGGAACCGGTTTACTACTGGACCTGGCCAGAAATGAAATAAAATTTTATACGAAGTTGGTTTTTATAAGCACATTTCGAAAGTCAACGCTATCGCTTCAACAAATCGCTAAAGTGAGTGGTCTTGGATGAAGAAGCAGCTACTTTCCAACTCACATTTATCTGTACCTGTAGCACTTGTTACTATTGCATACTTATATATTCAACAAAGAAGACGAGGGCGATCGAGTCCAGCCTCGTCGAGGGAGATTCGGGCAAATTGGAGACAAGAACGGGAAATAACTAGGTAGAGAGTCAAGAGTTGCACGCGAGCACATTTCGCGGGCATATTCCAAAATTCGACTCGTATAACCGCGAGGTTGGTAGAGACAAGGGAGGTGGTCGTTAAGGACGTCGATAAGACGGCAGTAGAGCTATACAACATCAGTTGTACTAGTAGTAGTGTCCGCGTTAATACAGGAGCGAATTGCAAAATTGTCGCGAAATCATTGTATTGTCACTTTTACGGTGACGCAGAAATTTTACAATTAACACGCATCAAAATCATCACTAGAATAATCATTTTATAGTTAGACCGTCGTGGGTTCTCACTTTCCTGTCTAGTTTATAGTCCACTGTCAATAACTGTAGCCACTAGTACGGTGCCGTAGGTCCAGGTACTCACGTGTTCATCTTCCCAGCAGTTCTTGACTCTGATTAAGGGAATTTTCGTGCAGGATCAAAAATTGCAACAGATTATTTACAACACAACACACAAATAAACAAGCAAATAAATAAATAATTTCATGCTTTAACAGTTTTTTAAACTATTCTGATTTAAATTGTGAGTAGCCTGTCGGTTAGTAAGTTTAAGAATTTTATTAGGTAATCAATTAACGAATTCGCGGTACATAGAGCAATGAACTTGTACACTTGAAAGAAGAGGGGTAAGAAAAAAGGAGGGAACTGGGGAAAGCTATTTAAAAATCTTGCATTGAGGATATAAGATCGTCTCGTAGATAGGTTAAAGTCCGAAGTTATGTCCAAAAAAAGAACCAACAGGCGGTTGAATAGGTATTAAAATATATGTAACATGAGATTAGTGAGGCCTTTGTCTGTTGCAGGAGTTGCAGAGAGCAACAGGATAGCTAGCAAAGAGAACGGAGTGGTGACCCCGCCGCCCACCTGCACCGGTAAGCAGCATGTAGGAGCTAGGGCGCGCAGATGTTACTTATAACATAGTTGTCAGCAATAACCCTATTGCACTAACTGGCCACCGACATCCGTCCCACGACAGTGCTGGTTGCAATTGTCTTTTAGGGTAGCTAAACTACGAACGTGAACAACTCATTGGCGCTCATAAGCACAAGCTGTAAATGCATTTTTTGTACTTTGGTTATTATATTTGATGAGTCAAGATGACCTTCATATTTATCACGGGCCACTGTAACTATTAAAATGTGAGACGCACGACGAGCCGATAGACAGACGTGCGAACAGAATACACTTTTCAAGTATGCCATTTTAAATATATCGATTCATTTAACTATCTCCGTCTATACGCGCGAGGTACGACTTGCCGCGCTTCGCTTTCCGCAGTTACACGTCAAAGCGATATTGGCGTATTGTAAATGTCAAATGCTTGACGTCTCATCAGATTACAGCTCGCAATTCCGACATAGATTCTAAAACTACATTGTCCCAGATGTAACAATAAGTATATGTTTATGACTGTAGTTTGTCTGTCTGTGTGCAGAGGGTGGCGTGGTGGTGGTGTCCCCGCCGGCTGCGCATCTGCTACACACGCACACCCTTACACATAAGGTATGTGAAAGTCTGTTTTTCCATCTTAACATAACCTTAAACATTCAACTGCTGTATGCTCCGTTTTACTCAGGTCGCTAGATCGCTTGTTGTTAAAAGTTACATCTTATTATAACGCTATCAAAATTTTCTCAGTTAACAACCACAGAATTCATGCTTATTGCAATAGGTATAACTTGAGGTAAAAGGTAGGTGGAACTTGGCCATTTGCATACAAAACCGTGCAACATGAAAAAAATAGACTAACTGTAGCAAGGATAATTATAATAAATGGCGTCCTCTACGAGCGCTTATACTTACATATTATAATTCAGTACAACTGAAAACTCAACTTCAGAAGTAGCGTGCGACAGTAGGTATTGTTTCGGTTTCGGCCAAAACATCTAGGTTCAGTGTCGGCTACTTTTAGCCAAAACCGGAACTGAAACCGGACTAAAATACGTGTGTCAGCGGATTCTTCTCAAAAGTTTGTTGATAGAGAATGGATTAAGCATTTAGCACGTCGAGTGTTCCTTATTTGGTCAATAAAGATTAAATAAATAAATATCATTGTCCAGATGGTAGAGACGCAGCTGGTGAAGAGTGGCGCGGCGCCGCTGACGGTGAGCGCGCAGTACCTCAGCGCCACCACCATCGTCAACCCCCTGGTGGTGGTCTCAGCCGCCTCCCCCGCGCCCCCCG
>DWJZ01003824.1:0-16308 GCA_018249125.1 Asbolis capucinus | reverse complement strand
ACCCTTCACCGTTAATTTCTGTAACAACCTCAAACCTATATTCCACAATAAAGACTATTTGATTTGATTTGATTTGATTATAGATCTGTAGTAGCTGATGAATACTAAGAGATCAACCAAATTATGAGATGCAATGCAATTCTGGCACAAAAAGTTATTTAATGTGATAAATAGTTATAAAATACCTGTTGAAATTGAAAATGTAAACAAATAGACATCAGTTTGGTGAAGTTACTACTTCACATATTGTACTTCTTCACATATTGTACTTCTTCATATATTGTACTTCTTCATACATTCTATATATACTACTGTGTGTATTGTAAATCCACATTGTATTACGTGCTTTACTCACGTAAAAATCAAGCTTTCCAACAATAAAGCCAATCTGTAAAATGTAATAAATATTCGGAGATAGTGAGATAATGGTATCAATATCGCAGATAATGTGGGTGACAGTGGTAGCGCCAGTGTCCGTCGACGCGACGAGTCTGACGGACCGCCCCCCGCGCTGCCGCCGCCGCCCAGGAAGCCACCGCGACGAGCCTCCTCAACAGACAATCCTAGGTAAGTTCACATAGTTCACCCCCTAGAACAGCCAATTGGAATGGAACATAATCATTGTCCACTCACAACGTCAGTTGGGTTCACTCATGCCTATTTCCTACCTCAAAAAGACAACCTGTCGTTACCATGCCCTAAATTAGAGAACTTTTTGATAGAGAGAGATTTTTTTAGCACCTTGGAGCGAATTGAACATAAACATTGTCTTTATTGGCTGTAATCATTGAAAACAATGTGTCCGTATATCATTTTATCTTTATTATATTAAGATTAGATAAAATAAAAGTGATCCGTTTTTTCTATCAAACACTTTGTGAATGTTGTTTATGTTATGTTACCGTAGAGTGGATTAGGACTTAGAACAGTATCAGCCGCCGAGAATCAAACACCGTACTATACGTTCGATTGATTTTCATTCAATGATTGTCAGTATAATATTCAGAATGAAGTATGTTAATAATGAACTACGTACACAAACATAATTATTATCTAGAAATACATAAGTTCTTTGATGACGTATAATGACAGATGAGCAGTGGAAATGTACCTAAAGCCGCATGTCTGGTATTCAGAATTGTGAATGTTGACCTAACTACAAAACAAAAGCGCTTTTATCGTACATATTTCTGATTTTTTTGACATTTTTATAATGTATATTTTAAAAGTGATGAAATTATTTACATTTCAATATGTTTATAAATTCAAACGAGACAATATCGAATGTTAAATTCCAGTCTTAATAACATCCCGATCATGAACAAAATTACATTAATTTATTAGTCTATTGAATGAATTTTTGAAAGACTACAATTTGTGACGTATTAAACGATCTTTTTTTCTATCTCGCTTTATCATGAGATATTTTTCTTTTGTCTCTTTTCTACCGTCTATCATTACCATATCCTTTTGAAGTGCCGCTATAGCGAAATGTTATGAATGGTTAATTATTAATAATATGAGTGAGCGGGGAATGTCTGTGATTTATCATTAATTAATTATGTATCAAACTCGTGTCGTCATTATAATTTATATTTGTGATTTATAATTAATTAATAAAGTATCAGACTCGTGTCGTCATTATAATTTATATTTGTGATCTATAATTAATTAATTATGTATCAGACTCGTGTCGTCATTATAATTTAAATTCCGTATTCAAGTAGCATATTACACATGAAGATAAACGTAGTGTTAATTGTAGTTTATTGATGTTTGGCTAGTAGTAATGCGTCATGTATTATTTTAATACGTTTCAGCACTCGCCATTCGTTATCATGTTAATCTATAGGTATTCGTGTGCTGTTAATTGTTATAAATATGTCTTGTACGTACGTCTATTTCACATTAATATTTATGTTGTATTGATATAGGATGGATTTCAAATATACCTAAAAGAAATGGAATGAAATTATTCGAGCCGTATTGCGGCGGCTTAGAATACAATCCCCAATTCCAATGCTGACCTACCAGGGTGTCGTAAAAGGCGTGCAGTCAGTTGCTCGGTAGTAAGGCTTCGCAAAAGTTTATCTTTATGTGAAGCCCGTCTGGCTGGCTACCATCCTCTTGGTTGAATCAGCCACCAAACGATTTCTCGTGTTCCGGCAGGAGGCTTGAGAGCCAGTTCTCCTCTTTTTCTCCCCGTCCTTCATCCGTCATCCGCCCCATTCTTTTTTGTCTCCCGTCCTGAAGTGGTATGTTCTTGGTGTATCTGGGGTCATTTGCTGTTGTTGTTAATCCCAATTGCTTTCTGACAGGCTATGCGTTAGTAACACCCCAGTCTGATGTTATTAATGTCCATGGACGGCGGTGGTCACTTACCATCAGGTGACCCGTCTGCTGATTTGCTTGCTTATCACATAACAACAAAACAATGAAAAGGGAGAAAAATACAAATAACGTTGATGTTTTTATAGATCAACTGGAACAAGCCCCACGAGAGGAACTTCCAGCGACCTCATATCATTTTCAAGTCCCACCAGCAAGAGCGCTCCAAAAGACTCCCATGCATCGCTCAAGGATTACATCGATCAGATTAGCAAGTATGGGAAAATTTAATGTTATGAATAGCCTAAGACATATGTGTAATGTGTATGGTTTATAAGAAAATGATCTTATCGTCGGATTATAAGAAAATGATCTTATCGACTACTTATTCCAAGATACGTTAAGATGAGAAAAACTCATTTATGACGTTTTTACTCGAAAAGTATTTCATGGTTAAGTTGATATTCATACTTTGTTTTGAGTTTATGTAATGTGCGCAAGTACCTATCATCACTTTTATATAAACTGAAGTATATAGTATAAGTAACTATAGTATAAATAACTACAGTATAAGTAACAAGTAGAAATATATACTAATCTAAATATCGACAATTGCAGATTGGGTCAGCAGACTGAAGAACTGAAACTCACAGACCAAACTTCAACAATGAACAACCATCCGTATAATCACATCCCAGGGTATCCCTACAACGCGCAATATGCGTATCCGTATCCGCCGTACGGCACACCGTATCCGCCGTCAACTCCGTACGGAATGCCCGCACCCAATGTCCCCTACCCGTACTACCAACCGTTACCAGACCAGCCTTACAATACCGTATACGCCCCGACAATACCGTACACCCAAACGAGAATGGCGACGCCCGTGCCGTACGTTAGCTACCCACAAACACCCCCCACACATCCCTCCTACAACTACAGCACAACGAATATGATTTCGAGGCCGCCGCGGCCCTTGTATCCGCAGCTGAGTCAGATGAGCTTGTACCCGCCGAGTAAAGCCAATAATAACAATAACAATGAGAGCCAAACGGTGAAGAAGGATCCCACGAGAGATAGCGTTGAGAGTGATGCGTCGCGGAAGTCAGAGGTTAGCGCAGGAGTGAGTATCAAGTATAGGAGTTATTTATCTACTACCGCAATTAAAGTTCTTAATGATTACTTAAATAGCTCCGTAGCATAAGTACTTAAATAAATGTTACCTGCTATGAAGCAGCCATAATGTTGATAACTCCTCAGTATTTAGAAATTTCTGCTCGTAATGGTTTAAGTTTCTTCTAAAACAATTGATAACGTTCCTTTACATATATTATTTACAAGTGAAGTTAGTACAAGCTTGATAATAAAGTGGCTTCATAGAAATGACATAAATTGACGTACGACCGTCATGTTTCCAGTCGAACGAGTCAAATGAAACAGTGGACAGCTTGCCGAAGTCGTTGAACCTCATCGACTTCGGTCGCAACTCCGGCAGCCAAGGTAGCGTACGGGTCAGTGTGTTAGAGGCGTTCGACCCGCTTTTAACCGTCACTGACCAAACTCATTCTGGTGAGTGGTTTGTGTCTCGTCATTTCATTGATCGGAAAGTTGCAGCAAATTAAAAAGTAATAAAAAGAACTAATTTAAAAACTTGTTTAATAGAAAGGAGTAAAATTTTAAAAATATTTATTTGACAAATTTCTGGACAAATTTTCAGCAATTTACACCTGTGGATAAATTCCTTTTTTCTTAGCATTCGCGCCAAAATGTCCCTTCAAAATGTACGGAAATGACGTTTCGTGTAGAAAATTATGGCAAATGATTTCCCTCATTAATGTCATTCCCATACATTAAGATCTAGCGTTTGGCGTAAACGCTAACAGAAAAAAAATTCCTAGAGGGTATATTAAGAATTACTTATTTATACATACAAATGGCATATAGGCAATATGTCTTTACTTTTATAATGTAAACCCAATATTTTTATTCTCAGCGCCTCTATTGTTGAGTTGAGTTTGCGGGCTATATGATATAAATAGAAGTTATAATAATTTAATTTATAAAACTTAAAGAATATTAAAAAAAACTCAGTTTTTAAATCAGTAAAAAAGAATGTGTAATACAATAAAATTTGCTACAGCATTCCATTTTGGAATAATGAATCGTAAGTTTCATAAATAATATTTTGGTTGCGTTGTTGTGTTAATCTCATACTCGGGTGTTTGTTTAATTGAATGGATTTTATCATCATCGACAATTAACGTTCTAAAATGTTCACCTGACAGGACTGTCATCACATCACCCGTTTGATCATCTCATACTTCTCTGCTTGTGTTTTTAATCGTCTATGGGTTTGTTCTTGTCTATGAAGTTTGTGAAGGAATTTGAATTTAATTGGATTGTGAAAATTTTATTGTGTTACGGGGTACTCATGATATGTATTTTGTATTTTGCCGTGACCACGACTAAACTGGGTCGAAATATTGGCGTACAAAATACGTCTTATAAGTACCCGTAAATGGTAAAATTGTGAATTAATGTTTTTTTTTATGTGTTGTTTTTTTCGTTATCTAAAGGGAGGTAACACTTTAATTGGTTTATAAATAATTTTGGGATAGAATATTTCTATATATAAATGTCTTTTTACAACTCACACACGGCCATCTGACCACAAACAAAGCAATAGCTTTTATTATGGTGATCAGACAACTGATAAACTTACATACATATTTATATAGATATTTTTATACACAGATATAAAATTTTGTTCATAGATAAGTTTCAGCCTGGGTCAGAATTGAACCCACGACCTTCGGTTTAGCAATCAGGTTCACTAATCATCAGACCAACTGACCTGTCACTAAAAATGTACTAAGTCTCTTGTTAATAACTCAATTAATTTTGACAGAAAGCAGAAAGTACTATAATTACTATGAAACAGGAAAATATAAATCTATTTTCATCGAATACTTTATATAGGATCAGTTTTTAATTAAACGGTATAGATTCCTGACTGATAGACAACATACAATCAGAACCAGTTAAAAGTAATTTGAATTCAAAAATTCGTTCCTTGGAACAAATGTAATAATATGTTTCATAGAAAAAAAAAACATTTATTTGAAATTTGAACTACATGATAATTATTTGAAATCCATAGTATATAGTGTTGAATGATGCTCAGTTTATATGTGGATTGCCTAATATTTTTTTTCCATTATTTTCGGTTTCGTTCAAAAAATTTATACAATTTTGAGTTATTTTAAAAGTGCTAATATTGTTCTCCAGATTACGCAGTGCCAAGCGAATGTTCGAGTGTGTACGAAGAGTACGACCCGCTTGACTTTCTATACGGCGAGACAGTGATGAGAGATACGCCGGTGTACGCAACGGTGGTCAAGCGTGAACCGGCCAAGCTGCCGTCGCCGCCGCCTAAGACCATACCTAGCGTGCCCGCGGTTGCAAAACGGCCTACTACTGTAAGTTTTTTTTTAATCTGTCTATCTATAGTAATACTATAAAGAGAAAAGATTTGTTTTATTGTTTGAAGAGAATAGGCTCCGAAACTACAGAGCCGATTTGAAAAATTATTTTACCATATCCTACATCCCTGATAAGCATAGGCTATAAAATATTTTCAAAAACTTTTGGGGTCCGTACGACCACTTTGAAATGTAACCAAACATGTGAAAAAAATACCATATAATATTCTTATATTGTGTGCGTTGCGGAAATTATTTCAAATAAAATAATGTTATGTAGTAGCGTTTTATACATGGCATCACTATCTACAAATAAGTCCACAATTCCATATGTCTAACAGTGACAGTTATGTGACAACAACTACTTTTATGTGGTAACTGATTCCTTCGAAGCGGAGGCATTTTTTGGTTTATAAATATTTTTCCTAGTAGTATACGTTGTTAGTGTTTATAATTAGATATTAAAACTGGATTTTTTTATTTGCAGAATAAACTTTACGACTGCATAGTGAAGAGCAGGACTAGAAGCTATGACAGCGAGCACAGAGCTTTTTTAAAAATGGTTCTCGATGTTAGAAGTAAGTATTAGGTTAATTACGTTATTTTTTAGACTTAAAGGTAACTTTAACTTTGATACTTTTCGATTGCGCCCATCGTTGCTTAACTTTGTTTATCACTTGCGGTTGACACAAACCTTGCAAAATACGACACGATTTTCTATCACTGTGAGATTGGTATTCAAGGCGGCCACATTACGAAATTACATATAAACAAACGTAAAACGTCGGTACGAGAATGAACGAATGTTAAAAGAAAAACAATTGCGCTATCTTCCTTGGGAAGGCACGTAATCTGTCGGTTCCGATTGTTATCGTTAGATAGCAATCGTTAA
Source organism: Asbolis capucinus (assembly GCA_018249125.1). Classification (NCBI taxonomy): domain Eukaryota; kingdom Metazoa; phylum Arthropoda; class Insecta; order Lepidoptera; family Hesperiidae; genus Asbolis; species Asbolis capucinus. The sequence goes on along the minus strand of DWJZ01003824.1, from coordinate 9,606 downwards.
GACATATCGGCTCCACCAAACTCGGGCAACGTGGTGGTGTAGACCTCCACAGAATGAAAAGAGACCTTCGATCAGTAGTGGGCCTAGAAGCCACAAGCTCTATGTTCTTTACGCTATTAAGGAGTCTGTTTGATGGGAAATTGTATATATTTCAGAAAAGTTTGTTCATTCTGATGAGAAGACGAACCCAGGCCACGTAATAGCGGCGCGCTCGGGCGGCAAGTACCCCGCGAGCACTAGTATCAAGATTATAGTTCACAACGCACACACTGAAGAACCTATCACTTTTACATCGGACGGTGAGTTGATATTTTGTTTATACGATTGAACCGTAATGTGACAAACTTTTGTTTATTAACACTAATTTGTACTTATTACATATTTACACTCATGCGTGTTTGAAAAACAAAGTAGACATCACCGACGTGTTGTTGGCCAAGATATATATAGAATAACTTGAAAAGACCCCGAAACGTCGAGTCGTTTAACTTGAACCGTTTTTGTGTTGAATAAACTACTCATTTGAGCCGAGAGTTTTATGTTGACTATATTTGAATATATTAATACAAATTTTAACCCTAAATTGATAGCAATAAGGTCGATAGTAATTTATTGAAGATTGTGTTATGTTACTTTGTTGTAGTGGAGTCAACGGTGGAGCATGTGATACTGACAGTGGTTTGTTCGCTCGATGAAGACATTCGAGAGGATATGTCGGGATATATGTTGCGGGTAAATTATACAATTTTTAATTTCATATGTGATTAATATTATATTACATTCATACATATATTATTATCGTGACAATTAATTTTTTTGTAATATGACTATGTTGACTAAGCACTAAATACTGAATTCAGAATATTCGTATTCTGAGGCACCAACTAAATTACCGAGGTTTGTTAATTGCCTTTTTTTATAAACCTTATGAGTGTGCATGTCATTTCGTGCAATACGATTATATACGATCTAGTGAAAACCTTGTTAACATTTCTTAAAAAGATAACTACGTTTTTGTAAAGAAACAACGCTTTTTTAAGAAGGCTTTTTAATCATTTACATACTAACATAACTTCTAGGTATGGGGTGCTAAAGAGTACTTGACTCCGGGCAGTTCGTTAAGCGAATACGACTATATCAGAGAGTGCGTGCGGCTAGAGAAGGACGTGCGGCTGTACCTGAACGAGGGGAAGGATAATTCGTTGGCGCGGACGGATGTAGATGATGCTAGGGATGCACATCTTACGTTGGATGATTTGATACCTACACACGCCACGCCTTCGGTGTCGTTTGAGAATTTGTCTATTATGTTGGGTGAGTTTTTGTTAATAAAGTTGTATTATTGGGTGTTTGCAGTATTATATATATTATTATATTTGCAGCAGTTATTTTTTTTTTGTTATGAGATGCATTAACGAAATGGCGGCCTTTATTGTGTTGTTTTAGTTAACTTTAATACTTTTTGTATCTAATATTTTAAATTTTATAATAGTGCTGGTATATGGAACTGATTTCAAATCAATAAAGCTACATTATATCATATTAAATAAAAAAATATATATATAAATATGTAAAATTTTTAAATTATCACATATTTGTTAATTCATCTGTGATTAAAGTCCTAACAATTTTGTGCATGATATATAAACTATCGTACTAATTTAAATAGTATTGATACAGAAACATTGGAAGGAGAGTTATCCCGAGCAGTGGGTGTAGTGGGAGCGGAAGGGACCTGCTCCCCCATGGCGGTGTTCCAGGCAGTGAAGGCGATATGCGCGCTCGCGGGCGGCGTCGAGACCTTACACGTTACGCACACATTGAATGCTTTTGCACAGGCTTGTACTGCACAGGTAATAATATATTTGATTTTTGTTCAAATGAGGTATTAGCTATATATGTATAATTGTTAATGAACTTATAGACTTAAATATTTTATTGTAGCTTTTGTAAAACACGACGTTTTGGTTTGTAGTTTTGTCTTTTATTTGATTTTAGCTCCATATTGGCAGCAAAATAGTTGTATAATTATCTGGTTGGTTCTAAGACGCAGTTCATGGTGATGTATTTTTTGGTAAGTCCTTTTCTAAGGGCATTTATCAGCATTAGCAAAGTATGCAACGCAGAGTACCTCTGCCTTTTCTAACATATTATACTCTTATGTTTCCAAAGGTTACCTGGTAGGGATCGTTGGTATTTAAACCGTTTTATGGAACGTTTGTTTGTCTTTATCCATTTGTGTACACGATAAAGAATATTTGTATTGTATTGTACGCCAGAGTATGGGCGCAATCCGCCCAGAGATCCAGTCAGATAGCGGTCCGTACTGCGCGGTGTCGCTGCGTGCGGCCAACTCGCGAGAGGCGCTCGCGCAGCAGTGCGGACGCGTGCGCGACGCCGTGCGTGCGCTGCTCGCACTGCACGCGCGCTCGCGTCTGCTCGATTTCTACTTGCCTGACGCGCCTAACGTAGCTTCAGATCCTTCTAGTGAGTATTGTAACTCTTTAATTATGCGCTATTGAGCACGCGACTTTTCACGTAACTGAGAAGGCCTAGAGCAGAGGTCCACAACGTGTTTTACTTTCAAAATTTTACTGGTTTCGGTGGGGAGTCCCTGCTGCTAAATGTCTATCAGATTCTCAATGAAAACTTCTTTTTTAACCCAAATTTGTTTCGAATCAATAAAGATTCCCGTCGTCATGGGGCACTGCGATTTCGTCTGGATCGCTTTGGGATTCAGTGCCTATAGCTGGTGATGGTGGCCAATCGAAATGTCGGAAAATAAGACGTGAGTCAGTCAGTGACTCTTAGGGTTTTCTTATGTATACATTAAGATTCATAACAACGATGAAAATTGTCTTTTAAAACTTCTCCTCTAAATTTCCAGAAGCCGCACCAGCCCACACCATATCAGAGACCACCCTGTTCTGTATCGAGGCAGTCCACTGCTTGCCATTATGCTGGAGTCACGATGAATACCTCTTCCACGCTCAGGTCTACTATGGAACTAGACCGTTGAAGACATTGAGGCTCACTCATTCCTCAAAGATCGAGCTCGGGGGGTTTTATCCTAGGATCATATTTGATACTTGGTATGTATCATCATTACCAGCCTTAACTGGTACCAGTCTCGCTACTGGGCTCTCCTCTTCAAATGTAACGGGTGAAGACCATAGTCCAGCACTCTGGCCAAGGCCGGCTTAACTTGTAAAGGTTTCACTGTCGCCAATAGACAAAGAACAAGTATGCCTTTTACTACCTGTTTATATGTATATATATTTTAACTAGAATTTATTGCTGATATGTTGCTCTATTTATTAGCAACTTGATTTGAGTTTGCTGTGTCTCCGTAGTTTTAGGTGCTATTATGAGATTATAAAAAAACATAATTTCCTTTGTAACCCACCACCAATAAAAACAAATTTAAACAACAATTATCTACTACGGAATTAAATGATAATTTAATAAAAACTGGTTTTTGCCCGCAACTTCGCCCCCATCATGTGATGATATAAAGTAGCCTACGTTTTCTTCTAGATTATAATCTGTTAAACGTATATACGTTTGTTGTTAATTTTAACAAGATCATGATTTTGTTATTATAACCACAACAATAACTTGTTTTGTCTATTTTGTGCTGTAGCTCCTACAATTTAAATGAAAAAAATCTAAGCCAGAACTTCCAACTGTTCCAGGATAAACCTGGAAGATCTGCCAGTGAACTCCCTCCCTCGCGAATCCCGGCTTGTGGTGACGCTGTACGGGCGCACGCTGCGCACGGTGGACACGCAGCACCAGAGCGAGGTGCAGCTGCAGAACAATAACGAGACCGAGGACAAGGGTGATGTGCAGTACGAGCAGGTGGAGCTGGGATGGGCAGCGGTGCAGCTCTTCGATTATGACTGGTAACTCGTTTATCCTGTTCTTGAATAAATTGTTATAAAGATGACTATTTTACTTAAATACTACATTTATTCGTGACAGTGTACCATTGTACAAGAACAGTCTCCTGTCCCATTTCAAAAAAAATAAGGGCTCAATAAAAAAAATTACAGGAGAGCGCAAAATCGTAAAAAAGCAAGTCTAGACATTTAATAGGTTATTATTATTTTTAGTGACTTACTAGGTTTTAAAATACTCACGAGCAAGTGAATGGTGCAATTACTACTGTGAGTATAAGATGATGTATCTTTGTATTTGATGGGGACTTATTAGGATAGCAAAGTTATGCAATAAAAGTGTGAATGGCAACAGTGATCATAACAACATGTGATGATGATAATGGTGATGATATTGATGATTGCAGCATGTTAGCGTCGGGTCAGTACGTGCTGCCGCTGTGGCCGGCGTGCTGCGACCGCAGGATCGGACCAGCGCCGCAACTGATGCACACTCCACCCGCGCCCTACCCCGTCGTCAATATAGGTAAGGGTGATAACATGGGCTAAAGAATACCCTGCAATCTGGACGATGTATAATATTGTTGAAAAGTACATGGTTTACTTGTCCAAAAATAAATAATCTAACCTTGATCAACGGCTTATTTAAATGGGACCCAAGTGTCGATATGTTTTGCACACCACACTTCTTGAACTTTGCAAGACTGCAAGAAGGTACATTTAAAAGCTGTAAAACAACTTTGGATTAATATAAATCTGTAATGTTTTATAACTTATTTTTAAATATATAAATAAATCTTCCAACAATTGATGCTAATTATTCTGTTTATTCCTGCTTTTTCATAAAGATTTGGGATTTTGCCATTTTCAAAACGCCCCCCAGCGATAAATATAAAAATGTTCTTTCGTTGTGTTCGAGCTTCCAACAATAATTTTAGACTTTACAAAATACTTCCAAAAATATTTTTTTATAGGTGCATAAATATATTAAGTTGCGATCTGATTAAAATTTATTCTAAATAAGTGTTATTTCAACAGAAATTCCAGTTTACACTCGTACTGGAGTGAAATGGACTGATTATGAAGGTGATAAACAGAAAACCTTGACTCACGACGATCTTCCCACGTTCGATTCCCTGGACGGGCACACGCAGTCACAGCTGTTGCATCTCATTGAACAAGGCGCCTACCAGCGTATGCCTACTGAGTGCAGAGAGGTAAAATCAATATAATATGATTTTGCAGGAATTCATATTTTCTTTCTTTGAACTGAAATGAATTAATCTGTGAAAACAAGTTAATGAATGAAGGTGTAAAACTGATTACGACTTGAAAATATCTTTACCATGGGTGGGATCGTATTTAAGGTAAAAAATCCAGTCCTAAATGGCGACGTTGACAATAACTAAATATAAAAATTATGTCAAGTAGATCATGACCCTTATCGCAACACAGTACCTGCGGTTCACTTTAATATTTCGTAGCAAGTTTCGCCGGAGATCATATTAGATTTTTCTTTCCCTTTCTTTAGACTCACTTCATTATTAATGCGTTTTTTTTTTCATTAGACTGTCTTGTCTGCATTTATGGCGATCAACAGTTTATTCATTAGTTATTTCAACAATATATTGTTATATAAAAAGGAAAATGAAGTTAAATGTTATTAGGGGATCCATAACGCGCCCCCCTCACAGATGTAACTCCCATATCAAATGGACGTAATCAAAATGTTTCAGATAATGTGGGAGAAACGCCAATACCTGGTGGAGCTGGCGGGCGCGCTGCCGCTGGTGCTGCTCGCAGCCACCAACTGGTACGGCGAACAGCGCGCGCAGCTGGTCGCGCTGCTGCAGCTGTGGGAAAAGCCGTCGCCGCTCAACGCTATGCATCTGCTGCTACCCTGGTAGGACAAGCCTAACCTGACCTAAGTTATCCTAACATTCCATATCCAATAGTGGAAAGTGTATGACAATATCCAGTTTGAATTTTTTGTAATGGAGATGTTAAAAAAAAAAGCACTGTCAATTCTGTGATATGGTTTTTGCGTTCTTATTCCGTTTATTATGGTACAAGGTATGTCTTACCTTATGTGATTTGAAGTGACATGTGAACAGTTCTTATTGAAAGACGTGCTATATCGGAGACGTTTTTATTGAGACTGTCCTAAAACTGACACGTAAAGTTATATGAAACGACAACACACACTACAGATTATTGTGCAGTCGTCGTGCAGTTGCTGTACATTGGCTGGAAATAGTAGTTACTAGGGGAACACAGGTACATTACACGTGTCAAGAGCAATGTGCACGATTAGCATGGGCGAACGTGTTCGCTTGAAGCGTGGGAGAGCTTTGTCCCCAATGCTATAGTCTGTTCTCAACCATAGACTGTAACGTGTGTATGTGGTAATAAACGCGTTTGTGTCTTTCACTTTTTCTGTATTTGATTTCATATTCTAAAACCTATATAACATACATATAGTAACATTATCACCCTTGTGCCCCTTCCACAAGAACATTACGGAAGACATAGAATTAACGAGCAAGGCCTCAGCGACAGAGAGTGAAAACCATATTTCTGCCACTGTGAGAGCAGTCTCAGTCACTTCGAGGATTCCGGAATTTTGGACTGATTATCCTCGAGAGTGGTTTGCAAGATCTGAAGCCATTCTTGCACCGCAAAAACTTGAGACACTGTTAACTTTGATCATCTGTGCTCACGACTCGTGCCTCTTACCCCTGTAGTAAATTTGTTACGTGTTAATACAGTTTTCCCGACGCGGCTGTGCGCGAGCTGGCCGCGCGGCTGTTGGACGGCATGAGCGACGACGAGCTGGTGCGCGTGCTGCCGCAGCTGGCGCAGGCGCTGCGCCACGAGACATATGAGTCTAGTCCTTTAGCAGGTTTGTATTGTAGGTTGCTTGCCGTGTCGGGGGGTTGGTTTTTAAACAATAAGGGTAAAATAGCTTCAACCCCTGGAGGGTCCACTGAGGTCGGGTCTCTCCTAATGTCGAGGAGGCCTAGAACATACTCCGCCATGCTGCTCCAATGGGGATCGGTGAAAGGATGATAAATGAAAAAATAGTTAACATTAACTAACATTAGAGAATAAGAATATATTCGAGCTTGTATTAGCGATACAATACATCGTAAGAATACACAACAACTAGTCGGACAAACCTTGTTAAATTTTTTATATTTATTTTCCAGAAGTTCTGTTGTCGCGTGCTTTGTCCGCGCCGGCAGTGGCCCACCGATTGTTCTGGCTGCTAGTCCATTCCTTACCAAATGTGCCTCAGGTAAATATTATCTGTATATTTTGTTACTAAAACTTATTTTTTATTATTATGCGGCATACCATATTACAAAGATTCTGTCGCAGATCTACATTATTTTGTTTTTATTTTATATAGTTTAAGTGTGAGAGCGTATTTACCTTTTATTTATTTGTCTATAATAAAACCGTAGTAACTTATTTTCTTTCAGCTATAAATACGAATAGATAGGCAGTGTTACTATCGTAATTATAATCTTATACAAACACTCGTTTCAGGCTCCAAGTCAAGAATTCCTAGGTATAAGTCTAGAAGAGAATGCGGGCGAGTGCTGCGAGCCAGACGCGTCGATGACGGCCACGTGGCGCTACCGGCTGATGCTGCGGGCACTGCTCGCGCTCTGCGGGGAGAACCTCACCTCCACGCTGGTGCGGCAACAGCTGCTCGTCAAGGTATCCATCCCTTCGCCGGTAACATCCGGCCAGTACGAACGTCGCGTTTCGCCTCGTCTTGTATCACCCGTACCGAAGGACTGGAATAAGTTGCCCGAGTCGTTGTTTCTGTTCGATCACACTACCATAATAAGTGTTATAATGAATATTTCCACCACTACCACCCTAGTAATAAATTTTGTACAATCAACAGAGTGTATCGGAAGTGGCGTTGTCAGTGAAGAGCGCGAAGGAGGGCGGACGTGCGCGTGCGTTATGTGCGGGTGGCGAACGGCTCGCGGCGCTACTTCGTGCGCGGCCTGCAGCCTTGCCGCTTGCGCTTCATAGATACGTGCACGATGTTGATGTTAAGTATGTACCACAAAGTATATAATTGTTATAACGAACGTTGATTATTTTGTCGCATTTAAATTTTGAACGCAGCGCCATAAAAGCAACTCACAGCGCAACTCAACCCGCCCCTTGCGACCGACCGTGCCGCGTTCCCATGATCCTCGGGCGTTTCCGAGAGTGAGCGATGTTTAGAAATGGCTACCGCGCGTGTCTCGTAAATTATTACTGTTTTACTGTTATTGTACATAAATTGACTGAAAGTACAATACAAACTTAGTTTGTGTTGTTGTGAAAAAGGGGGGACCCCTTCATTGAGACTCGTTACATTATTTTGTTTTATATTATCAGCTGGTAAATGAGCAGATATATGAACTGCTGGTAAATGGTCACCGTCACCCATAAACTTCAGCAACACTAGGCTGAGGTATCACTAACGCGTTGTTAGTAAAAAGTGCGAAAAAGGCGAGCGATCCAGAGTGCGTTGCGCAGATACGTGCATGATGTTATGTATGTACAAATTATATTGTTTTTACTAGTTTATCCTCCAAACGTTGTTTTATCAAAATACTAAAAAATTATAAATAAATGTGGGGTAAAAGAGGGAAAATTTTAGTTATAAATATTGCTAAATTTCAAAGTTTTGAACAGGACATGGCTTCTTAGGGATTTAAGAAATTGTTTACTCTCAGAGTTGAATAACATATAAAAATTTGACAGTTTTTTCGTTTGAGGATAGCGGATATTTAGGTTATTGGAAACGACGGTGTACAGCTTAATATCTGTAATCCGAGACTGCGAAGTTATAAATAATGTTACTGAAAATATAATAATTATATTCCCAGGTCCTGCATGTTCTTCGCGTCGAATACCTTACCTCTAAAAATCAATTTTATAGGAGTAGACAATGCCGTCATACCAGCTATGTTTAAGGTAAGTTTGAGTCTATAATAGTGAAGTCACTAAGTTCATAATAATATGTAGATATCACACGCTGGCCATGTTTGTATTGGCAAATATCACACACTCACTAAGATGGTATTTTTAAACACATTAATAACACATTTAAACCAAGGTCATAGTGGTATATTTCACATACCAATTTCGCATTGAAATACATCAACAACGACCAAGTGAGTACTGGCAAATATTGCATAATTCTTAGAACATAATGAAACAAATTGAATCCAGTAAAATAATCTCCAGGGAAGAAATATATTACCAACATGGTTGGTTAAAAAGTTCAATGAAAATCTTTGTCTGGTGGAGACAAGATTTCATCATGATGTTTTTATTCACCTTACGAAATACTATATATAAATATGTAAAAGTTTAAATCTGAAGAAGGACGGTAATGCATTTCTTAAATTGATATAGGTCGGCGATGATCTACGACAAGATTCCTTAGTACTACAAGTGATCAAAATAATGGATAGCTTGTGGCTCAAAGTGGGTCTCGACTTGCGGATGGTGACGTTTCAAGCTCTCCCGACTAGCAACAAGAGAGGTAACTAAAATGACCTCATTTAATTTTTATTTTTGTGTTTTGATTTTTTTTGACAGGCTGGTTGGTGTAGTGGTTAGTGAACCTGACTACTACACCGGTGGCCGTGGGTTCGATTCCCACCCAGGTCAAACTTTTCTGTGATGA
>DWJZ01003823.1:0-16308 GCA_018249125.1 Asbolis capucinus | reverse complement strand
TTACGCTCCCTTTATCGTCTTAAAAACTTTTTACCTGTTAAAACAAAACTACTGCTAGTCAACACCCTCATACTTCCCATACTATGGAGATGTTTGTTACCCAGACCTAACCGAAGAACTTCTAAACAAACTAGAGCGCCTTCTGAATAGTTGTATTCGCTTCATCTTCGGGCTTCGTAAATACGATCACGTATCTCAATTTCACCATAAACTTAGATGGCTCACAATTCGACGTACTTCTAGGCGTACTTCTAGGATTCTCCTGACATTGTTTTCCATCTTGAATGGTCCTAATTCTCCGCAGTATTTGAAGGATAACTTCCAATTACGCAATGATACACAAAACAGAATACTTCGGTCGTGTAATAACCTTAGACTCAATATTCCTCTGCCATTACTAAATAAGTGCACTTTACCATCTAGGACCACATCGCCGCTTACCATGAGGTGGGATAGTTGTCAAGCACTAATTTATAGAAAGTAAAACAAAATGTTTTGTGCATACAACAGAACTAAAGCCCAGTGATGGAACAGTTATGGGTTGCAATGAGGAAATTTCTTACATGCTAAATTACTATTATATTCAAAGATGCTGTATCGATTTAATGTATATGCTGCCGACTAGTGCAATGACATAAATGAACAAGAATTTTATATAAATTCACTGAGCTGACTGAGCTGACCAATTAGGTCCGATAGAACTATCTATATGTAGTTAAATAGTTCAGTTTGAGTCTGAACCAATTCCGTGAGCTCACCGCCAATCAGTAGCCTCGGTCGTATTGTTGCCTTTAAAGAAAAAATAGAACTGCACTGACGTAGAATTCGCTAGTTGCGAACAATTTTTTATATCGGACGCAGCTTTAGAAAAGGCTATTGGATGACCTCGGGGCAAGTCGAGAGACATTAATATTTTCTGTTTTGTTCATTTCGTTTCATCTATTTTGTTATAGATACATTTAAACATCAAATAAATCCGTATGCCACGTGCAAATAGAACTAACAAAGTTGCTAAAGTCATGACTTGATTACTGGACATCCTTTATAAGCCGTAAACGTGACAGTACTATTAGGCGTAAATTGAGGTCTACAATAAACATAAATAACTTTTTAGAAGTTTTTATTTAACTTGCAGTGTATGTTTGTATATGTTACTTTGTACTTATATTTATTTGTTACGGGGCAAATCTCGCAAGCTTAATAAGACCAATTTCCTCTAACACTAACACTATGGAGCGGAAATTTTGCATAAAGTTTTCATCCTAACGACAGTGCATTTGACCTGATATTACTCGTACGTTCAGAATTGGCTCCAGACAAAGGAACTCCTAAACGACTAATTCGTTATGAAATTTCGTGTATTTCTTTGTATTATGGGTTTATAATTAAAGCTTGTATTTTCAAATATTTTTAATAAACTTTCGTTATTCATTAGGTGAGATTAAAAAACAAACGCTATAAAACCAAACTTAGCACAATAAATCAGTGATGCATAAAAATAAAAAAAGCATGTACGTAGAAAGCATGTATGTAGAAATAAAAAAACGACAAGAAAAATAAAAATTCTAAATGTCATTGTTTACATTTTCTATTTGTTACTAAAAACCCTAGTAAAACTAATATCTACGATGTACAGACACCGATCAGTTACAAATTCTACGTATAGATTACAAGGTTCACTAATCGACGACTCGCCTTCTTCCAGTGTTACATTATGCACATAAATGTGTGAACATCGAGTTGGACGTCGTCCAATGCCGCGCGTGTATGACTCAATATTTTTGCTGCTCCCTGTAATCCAAGGATCCCGGCATTGTAACTCATGATATATATTGGTCATCACTAAATAACAAAATTTTACCTTATACTATAAATTCGAAAATTGTTGTCGTGTTTTTGTTAAGCTTTCACATTTAAAGTAGTGAAACGATTTTGATGAAAATTGATAGAAAGATTTAATGCTATTATGCGCAGGTCTTTTCTCATACCCAAAAGGCCTAGCATACTATGCTATCCGGGTCCAGTGCATATTGGTGGAGGGTACGTAAACTATTTGATTTGTTAACTTTTGACTTTCGTTAAGTGAGCTATTGTTAGTTGAGGTGAAATAAATAGTTTTCATTTCATAGCAAGATAGTTATGACATTTTATATAGGTTCCTTCGCTTTGGCTTTATAAGGAAACATCATTATCTGAGTAGGTACTTGCTCGAACTCCTTCTTCATAATCTAGATCAGATGGTAGATAAACAGTTCCGTCGTTATCTTCCTTGCGCATGTGGTTCTGTCATTTCCTTCCTGGTAATCGGTTAATGATACTCCATTCTTGTATTGGTAATGTCCATATCAGGTGAATATAAAAAAAGTAACAGTGGACGCGGTCGGAGTATGATCTAGGCCTCCTCAGTATGAGGAGGAACCCGTGCTTAGTAGTGGGCCATCGATGGGTTGTAGCCATTCCTGTGGTTCTAATATATATTTTCCCTAAATTTTTTATAATATGTTCAATGGTCCAACAGCACGCTCCATCAAGTTCCACGCTGGTGTGAAACGATAAACAAAGAATTGGCGCGTGCGGTTTGGATGGGGTCCAAGCACAGGAACATGAAATGTATGCGGCATATTTCACAAGCAGGCCCTCTCGAACCGAACGCCGATTACGTACAACGCCACTTACTTCCCACTTCACATCTTTCTTTTGGAACTTCGAATATTGAAAATTTAGAGCAGTGAGGTGGAAATTGAATCAGTGTTTGTGGAAAGAGGAAACAGAAGTAAATTTACTGTCTTTGTCGAGTGTCTCAAGTCTTTTGTACTGCCAATTCGAAAAGAACAACAACAATTGCTCCGTTTCCTATATAAATTAGGTACTTTTTACTTAAGACATTACTTTAAAAACTTGGAATTTCTTTCCCTGGTACGCGGCTGAAGAGCATATAATTTGTGTGGAAGTTTTCATGAATAATAGATACTTCACCGGGCTAGTTCTTTAACCTATATGACTTCACCATTGTTGATAGTTTCACGATGTAATACATATTAATAAGAAACATAAATTATACAAATATGTTTAAAAATTACCTACAGATTAAGGTGTTTTTAAATAGAAAAAATTTTAATCTACCGCATCAGAGTAGATCGTAATTCGTCGATAAACGAGTTTGTTGACAAATTAAACGAATTCGAAAGGCAGGAAAGACCTATGGCATGGTAGACCACGTGAAAGACAACTGAACCACTAACGTTTAGGACATGATGAGGAAACCTGCGACGGTTATGACAACCGACGGCAAACCATAACCATTTTTTTTCTAATTTTCAACAGTTTATCTGTACCTGAATACGATTTTCACTGCATTATATTGAGTAAATATATAAAAATAACTTGAATTAACATTTAGTGCTTGATTGAGTAACATTCGTTTATCAATAAAAATATGTCAGATTACAGAATTCCAAACGCCATTAGCAAAGCGCAATGTACCGTAAGTAAAAATATATTTCTTGTTTTTTTACAGATAAAAGGTAAAATATGCATAATTTTACGAAGATAGCCAAAATATTATTCCTATCGGGCAAGTGCTATACCATGTCGCCGTAAAAAAATATTCACGCCCTCATGCGATTAAATTACAGGGGGTTGAACAGAACTGAATTTCTGCATGCTTCCCCTACGTATTTTTCGTACAGAAATAAATTATATTTTGGGTACAAATGAGGAAATTTTACAGCCATACTCTGCGTACCTGGTTAGCTGGCTTCAACCCTTGAAGGTTACTGAACACGGATCGTTTACTAAGGTCCTTTAAGAAACTCCATCATAATAATAAATAAATAAGAAATATCTTTCGATAACTCACACATGGCTTCATCATAGCTTGTGTTGTGGTGATCAGACAACTGATATATATAAATACATACTTATATAGGTATTTACACACAGAACAAACATTCCTGCTCATCACAGAAAGGTATGACATGAGTGGGAATCGAGCCCACAACTACTGGTATAGCAGTCAGGTTCAGCCACTAGACCAACCGGCCTGTTAATTCCATTCACCTTTTATTGGCTTATCCAGCTCGTTATTAATACGAAAACAACTTGAAGAGTTATATTGCTAATTTCCTCGACAATAGTCTGACCCTCCTGTTGTATTATTTTACTTACAAAGGTTAAACAAAAGAGCTCTCGAAACTAATAAAACGCTATAGCGCCATCTAGCGTCAACTTTGCTTCAGCCTAACAATCGTCCACTAGTGAGGATATAATATGTAGTGATGTGAACATTGGTCTCTCGGACGGGAGTTCCTGGGTTTAAACTCTGCGTGGGAGTATCAGAAGTTTATCGCATGCTGCGGTGAAGGAAAACATCGTGAGGAAACCCTTTACTCCTCAGAGTTCTCTATATAGGTCTTAAAGGTGTGTGAAGACTACCAATCCCCACTTGGCCAGCGCAGTGGCGATTAAAACATGTACCTCTCATGTTGTAAGTGGAGACTCGAGCCCAGTAGTGAAACAGATATGGCTTGCTATGTTGATGACTGAGCACGAGTCTCACCTCGTTGCTAAGGTTCACTAGAGCAGGTTGCATGCATTACCGCGCTGCTCCAGTGGGTATTGGTGGAGGGAAAAGAGGGCACATAATGACCTCAAAAACCTCTAACAAGATTTAATAAATGGTAAATGGGCTCGAAGGCTGTACGTGCCCTCCGAAGTACGGAAAGGCTCATGAAATATTGGCCGTTAGCGGTTACCGTCACTTTCCTAGAGTACGATTTGCTATAATTTATCCCATTTCATTTCGGAAAAGTGTAGAGGGTATAAGAGTTTAATACCTTTATTCCTTAAACTGACCCGACTTGATAATGTTTTTGCGGTTCTGTATAAAATACAGGACTATTATAGTTTGACGTGAAATAATCCTGAAGTAGCACAATTACCTACTGAATTTAATAAGAAATCTATTTCGCATTGGTAAGCTCAATAGATAAACAAGTTATTCAGCAACTACTGAACCCTATACTACACATTTATATACAAGAATTGCCCTTTATCATACAAAATATCCGCGAATTGACACCGTCATCATCGTAAAAAAATATCTAATAAAATTATACAAAGGAGCGATCATTACTTTAACTTGACATAAAACTGTTAACGACAATCTATAACAAACATTACAAAAGGCTTGAATCTCAAATGTTAAATCTAGTGGACTTATTTTCAATTTACGGGATTCATTGTAAATGGACCCTTTAAAAGCTTTCTCGGAAGCCAATGAAAGTTATTTATAAGATTAAAGTACGATACTTTGTTCGACGCGGCCCTAATTTTTTTCTACAACTTTCGAGATTATCCATTTAAAGCGAATGAGAGACTGTTTATATTTAACAGATCTTCATATCAGGCAGCTCATGAAAAACGTGAATAGTTGCGACGTGGCGGCTGGTCGTTTCGCCTCTATAAAATGCTGAAAACAAAGCAAGCTCATGTTATTATTATTATAATACGAACCCCAAGTGTAATAAAAACCTCGGTGTATACTCAGCAACATTAGTTTTTATACTGTGACAATAGTATTAATAAACGAATACAATACAAGAAGTTTCTGTAACCCAAACTCGTCTGAATCCCCGTTAATATCCTTTCGTTGCGCTCGCGATATTGCGTGAGAAATCCTTGTTTACGCACTTCCGGGCACATTTGTTGGGACTCATTGACCGGAACAGGAAATATCTGGGCCAATAAAATATGGCAGACGTCTGGGTTCGAGCTATATTGTGGCTTTGGAGTTTTTGTGGTTTGTTTTAATTGTCTTTTAGCCTATATTCGTTGCAATTTTTTTTCCATACAAACTTGACAGATTCCCCCTATAAGGTTCAAAATTTCAGGGAATCCGGGGTTGCTTTCCAGTCACGAAATCCCGGGATCGGAAATAGGACCGGGATCGAATTCCCTACTCGTGTGTTAGTTACATAATGAATTGTTAGTTGAAAACACGCTATTATAGTGTCTTATATTACAAAATGTGTTGTTCTCATTTGAGGAATTCCGTAACGAGCTAACAAACACACTACCAAAAATTGCAAGTTAAATAAAAACTTAAAATACAGGCATAGCATAAAAGGCATGATTACATAGACAGAGCGGTGATGATAGCCTAGTATGAACTCGGCCTCCTACTCGTGAGGTTCGGGTTCGAATCCCAGGACGCACACTTCTTACTTTTCGGAGTTATGTGCGTTTTAAGCATTCAAATGTCACTCGCTATAATGGTGAAGGAAAACATCGTGAGGACACCTGCATGCCGGGGAGTTTGCAAAACTCAAAGGTGTTTGAAGTCTGCCAATCCGCACTTGGCCAGCGTGGGCTATGGGCCGCGATGGGTTGAGATGATGACATAGACAGAGCACGACAAACTAAGTCGTATATGGGAAATATGAGCTTATGTAGGAAAATAACAGGTTATCTGTCTACCGTAACATAGTGTCGTAGTCAGTGAGTCATGTTATGCAAATGGTACTGTAATAATCTTCTTTTGGTTGAACACGCCGCGACGGGCGCCTCAATTTGACGGAAAATTACACGGAACTGGCATATTTTTGGTAATCAGTATTCTATTGGGAAAGTTTGTTTTTGTTCATTATGTTACGTATTCTGTTACTTACTATGTTTAGATTAACGTTTTTATGTAAAATGAAGAAATATGCTTAAAAAATCATAGCCGAATTGGCCATTGAAGGGTTCTATGACTGGAGACAGAACAACAATTTATTCTAATTAAAAAATCTATCGTCGAAACTAAATTAGTATATAAATAAAGTCCTAGTGCGAGAGGAATTGTTTAGAACTAACTAACTAATAATAAACTAATGCACAATTCAAGTCAAATTTAAATAAGAGCCTTAAAAATTCAATGTTTTATATGAACAAAGGAATCTTCCATTAAATTTTTGCACAAGCGATATTCGTACAAAGAACAGCTTATCCGGCACTCATCCTATCGAAGATCGCTTACTAAGAAGTATGTTCTAAAGCAGCGCCATTAGGTAATTCTACAAATATTATGGCAGCTATCAGAAGCACAAACATCACTGAAGGTATAGAATGGCAGAACAAACAATAACGAGAGATCCTCAGAGTAGGGTACATATCTACACGCTCTAATGTAGTACAGTCCTAGAGGAAAGGGATGGCAGTATTAATTTTGTACAGGAATAACAATAGCGAAAAAAAAAATGTATTTGGTAGTTACTACCAAAAATAAATTAATTGTATATTACTAAAATATAGAATTTAGGCAGATATCGTACATGAAGACAGTAAATTTGCAATAGACGGACAGTTTTCTTAAAGACAAAAAATTGCGTTCTTATATTTAAACAGCAACAGTTGTAATTTTAAACAAAAAGGGTACTATTTTTTTGTGTAACGCGGTATTATCAAAATGGATGTAATTAAGCACGTCGATGCAAGGAATCCGATTGGGGAGGTGAGTTGTTTGTTTATTAAAGTTTATAATTAGGTACTATAACGTTGCAAAAATATTGAGGTCCTATAATTTTATAATAATTAAGACTTACTTACAACATTCTTATTATAATTATGCGAATTCTTAGCAGGTTTACTATAGATCAAAGTGGTTAATGCCAACCACGGATTAGCAACACCAGAGGCATCAGCATCAACGCGTTGGCGGCCAAGAAGCGATAGACACGCTTCTTGAAATGTCATGAAAATTAAACTGTAAAGGAACGCCAGGTGTTGAGGATATTGGAACGAAGTATTGCATTCTCGCAGTAAATCCTGAATTTTTATTACGCATTATGGTCAATCTCGCTTAGACACTTTTATCATACGCGTAACAGCAAATACAATCCGTGATAGGTACACAAACAGAACAAAACGACTGGTGTAATTATTTTGGGGATATAGATAAAATTTAAATGTATTTTGCTTGTTATGTTCTCGGGGGAACGATTTTTGTTTTCGAATTTCTACTGAAATTGTTTATACACAGGCATATTTCACATGAATTATTTATTAAGACTGAGGGCGAGAGTGCTCCTAGCCAAATGAGTTGAGTCGATATAAGGTAGCGTATCTGCGGTGACGTATCGTAGGATGAGTTTAGGAATAGATGGCGAATTTTCTCACTGTTTTCATCTTTTAAAATGACTTTGAGGCTCAATCCATCAGTGCCCATGGATCTTTGAACTGAAGTGACCTGGAGCCACCACGCTTCTCCAGTGCGGTTTGGTGGACGAATTAAGAGCCGACCTAAGTGCTGGGAAATTCTTTCAACAACGCAGACAAGTTCCATCTGATGGTTACAACCGGGGCCCTGATACTGACCCTCCGAAGCACGGTGACGCTCACGAACTCATAATATCAACGACGACATAGCCTGCTATTTAGAGCTATTTGTCTCATGTAATAATGTAATATATATATAACAGATAAGCGAGAACGATTAGTCTATCTTTTTATCAGAAACAGGTCACCTTACATGCCAGATCGAGTAGTTTATTTACTTAATAGCTAGCTTAGTGCCTTAAAGTTTATACATGAAGCTAGTATTTTAGTTTGCACTTAAAATAATGGATGTTTCAATGTATTAGAAGCCGTCCGATAACAATCGATGGGAAAGCCGGCGGCCACCATGAATCATTGAGCACCGGTCGATGTAGTCTGCACGCCACCCGCCGTGGCGTTCAACTTGAATAAATTATCATCGTTCTATAGCGGTCGGATTTATATTGTATCCTTTAAAAAAATCTTCTTTTTCTATGTCTGAAAATTTGAATCGCACTTACGAGCTTTTGCTTAGGGCCAGATTACAATAGGTTAAAAGATTAACTGTATTATTTGATGACATGGTTTTATGCATTGGTGGCATATGATGGTTTACATATTTATAAAGAACTATTGGACGCCTATATTCATATGTTATATCGAGCGGGCCCCACAGCAGGGAGGACACGAATTTTGTGCGCCGCATCAGCTTAAATTTTACCTTGAGGCAGTTTCGACCTCGAGCCCCAGTAAGCGTGATAATATCAATTTAAACCTTCTTTCCATTATTCCTAAAAGTTACAAAAGAGCAGTCTCTGAAAATACTAAAGTTTTTATAAGCGTTCTAACATCATTCCTTTTTACGGTTTGAAGAAAATAAAAATTTTACAATAACGCCTGGAGAATAAAAGGCTCATCTATAGTTTACGACAGAGGTCGTGTTTATTTTCATCATTTTTATCAGCAGTCGAGCCACTCGGAGCTCTGGCGACAATACAATCCCCGCGTTCACGGCCGAGAGGAACATTTCATTTGTTTTATTGATATTTTTGTCACCCGACAGGAAGGTAAGGAAATTGAGAAAAGATGGGACTTGGAAGCTCCTGTGACACACGGATGTGAAGTCGGCATGCGAACGCAGCGTTATTAAGAATTTTGGGTTTGGCTTTACTTATGATAATTTTTTTAATAAAGATACAGAATAATGAGTAATAGAAATAAGTTGTGGGTAAAGTATATTTGTTATTTTATTCACTTGGATTCACACAAGGTGCCTCTTGTGTGCAAATCATGTTCAAAATAGCATATTCACGAACTTATCTTGCTTAGGAACTTCAATATTAGTAGACTTAGTTTCAATGACTGAAATAATTCAGTAATTTTCTTCTCTTGTGAGAGTTTAACTGCAACCTGCTTTCTATAATTTACAAACTTATTAAAGACTTCAAAGCTGTAAATCTAGTTTGAGAGTGTGGAGAGCTACGGATTACCAACTTTAAAAACTTTCTTCGTCTTTGGGTTTCACTTGTGGTTGGAAACCACCACCCACGTTAAAAAAATGCATACGTGGGTTTCTCTGTGCTATTTAGTCCCGTATAGTTTCATTGTAAACGATTTCCCGGCGCGAGTGGGTGAGGGCGGCGGAAGCGAAGCATTTAGAAGCGGAATGCACTCCCAATTCCTACCCAATTCTCCTAACTTCATTCGGTTATAGTTTGGGGTGTGTTCTTAGCGGTATTTTCCTCAAATTTCATGAAGTTTTCCTACTGAAATGTAACAAGTATTAGCTTAAATAATATCTTTAAGGCGTTACTTTGACGAGGATTTATATACTGGATGGAGTTATTTTATCCTAAACTAAAAGTAAGGTCGAAGGACTCCGACAATGTTGATTGTCAATTGAAGATGTTTTCTATACATTTGAACAATTATATGGTCTCGCTAGCTCAGTAGTATGACAATGAAATGTGTATAAAATAAAACGAAAAAAAAAATACAGTACCACTATGTTGAGGTCCCGTAGTTACTGTTAGGGTAGTAAACCCCAAAATGGGGATCCCAAAAAGTAAACAAACACCACTCTAAGTGTAATTTGGCGCCGAACAGGAGTAATAGAATGTCAGGGTATGTATTGTTCTACCGGCTTTGTTTCGTTGCAAAAAGCGTGCTCATCGGGCGATGGGGGTTTGATGCACAAAGGTTTAATTAATCATTGAGGGAGCTCATAGTCAATGGGCCGTGAAAATCGATTAATTATTTTGTTTGTAGTATAATTTTAACTCGAAATGAGTAACTATTAATTTTCGTTTGTTTCAAAAGATTAAGTTGTGATTTTATTCTCGTACAGCACATTAAATGTACTTCATATTTTTAATGTTTTCTAACCTATCGACGGAACCGACGGAACCGACTAGAATAATCAGTGGTAATATTTAATTATATTTTGCCACCAAATGTCCACAAATCCCTTGCTTGCTAGCCATTTTACTTTTCAAAGTGAATTTTAGTGGTTGAATTTTCAAAAAAATGTTTTCTTCATCCTTACCACGACTGATAATTTTTTTGTTAAAGAAAATATTGGGCGTCTCATCGAAATTAAGCTACTCGTGAATAATTTGCTTGATAGTGAAAAAAATGTACCGAGAACCTCGTACTACCGAACAGAGTGTATGTATTTAGAAATCAGTTATACATAGATTTATGAAATGTATTAATGACGATTGTCATTAATTATCTAGTAAAATTATATGATAAAAAAAAAATGACAAAATAATTGATTTCAAATGAGTCAAGAAGTAATCAAAATGAATAAAAATATAAAAAAAGATACAATATTATCCGGGTGTTACCATCGTCCAAACTTGTGAGGTAAGCTTGTTCTCATTTTGTTGAATAAATAATAAAAGAAATACTTGTTAACAAGTGAAGTTAAATTGTTAATGTTTAGATATAATTCAATAATCACAGTTAATTATTAATTTATAAATAACATTGTTGAATTATACATTTTTAAACATATCTACATATGTATTTTAGATATCGGCGTAGTAACTAAGGGACGTAATTGACGATTTAATATTTATAATGAAATGATTATTAGTTGATATACATATATTTTATTAAAATTTTTAAAGTTCTCCTACTACTACGGTATATTGCAAGAGGAATAGAAGACGCGTTTCTGAAACGCAGAACTTCTTCTTCAAAATGTTCCGAGCCAGCCTCCAAAGGTCATGGGTTCGTTTACCGACTGGGGCCATCATCTGTTTGATGTCTTGATTCCTATTGAATCGTAGTTAGTAATATTTTTAGGGTTTCGTTCTCAAAAGGTAAAACGGGACCTATTAATAAGACTCCGCTGTCCGTACGTCTGCCACGAGGCTGTATCTCATGAAACGTGATGGTTAGATAGTTTAAAAGTTTACAGATAATGTATATGTAGATAATAACAGATAGTGTTGCCACTATAACATATGATATTAAAAACAGAATAAAATAAATATCTAATGGTACTACTTGGTGCACGAGTCCGGCGCGCACTAGGTCGGTTTTAATACCGTCCATGCCACCCGCTACACACGAAATATTTGAGTATGAGTGTGTAACAGTTTATTTATTAATTTTAACGAATGTTACGTAAAAAATTGAATGGAAACACAGTAAAGTAATTAAATTCTCTAATAATAATATACGATAGGGACGATCCTTATTAAACCACCAGAAGTGGGTCTGTTGACTGACATTTTCTTAATTAAACATTATTATTTCAAAGCAACGACTGCCTACTCCTAGATATAGCTCTTGATTCATTTTAATTAGTAATTATCTTTTCTATTAAGGTAGTGGAGAATACACTCAGATCCTTTAAAGGACTCTGAATTCAATTATATCTAGAAAATAAAATAACATGATGTTAAACTGAATTTATAACGAGGCAAATTAGTGTCAGCCGTTGACTTCTCTCGCCTCCTGCGGTACCCTGATTTGTCAGCGTGGAATTGATTCATAGAGTATGAGTTATTGATACGTGTGGAAATTGAACCCAGGATGCGAGGTTCCAAGAGGCTCGAAAGACCAACGTTCAATTTATCAGGCTAAATATTTACACAAAATTTAATAATACAGTAGTCTCTATGATCATTAGTTCGGTGTTATGTTCTTGTCCGCCTCATCATATAATCATACTAAAATGTTAAATATTTCCAGATGAAACTCTTCCTCATAGTAATGTTATGCTTCGCTGCTGCAGCGTCTGAGTTGAAATGGAATGAAACAGGGCAGTATCAACTCGTAGAAACTGATGCTTCACCAATCGCTGTTGAAGCTGCCGGCTTGAAATGGGATGAAACAGGGAAATATCAACTCATAAGGCCTGGTGCTTGGCCGTTCGATGTTGCAACTGCCGGGATGAAGTGGGATCAAACAGGGAAATATCAACTCATAGGGTCTTGTGCTTGGCCATTCCATGTTGCAGCTGCCGGGGTGAAATGGGATGAAACAGGGAAATATCTACACGTCGTATCTGGTGCTTCGCCATTCAATCTTGCAGCTGCTCGGCTGAAATGGGATGAAACAGGAAAATATCGATTCGTAGAGAGTTATCCCATCGGATATTATGATTGTGCTCCCGGCGCCCATAGACACCAATATCCGTATCCGATATCTGTGCAGCACCAACACCCGAGTTCTTACGTCATATCGTCCAGTATTGTACCGAAAACCGTATCACCCTTTGTGTATATTCATAAAATAAATAAATAAAAATAAAAAATAAAATTCTTTTCTTAAGTTCCGTACTATAAGATGCTAATTTTTAGTGTTATAGTATGATATTAACTATGGAAAACACACTTACCTCATTAAGAAGACAAGGTAGAAAAGTGATTGGCTACCTATTACCTACCTGCATCAAATATTTTCTAGTTCAATTTTATGCTTATTGTGCTCACCTTTAACCTTTGTTTGCTTATTTTTATTAAATTATGAACGGGAACTAGGAAGTAAGGAAATTTACAAATATACTAAACTCTTCTAGTATAACAGTTCAAGTATAAATGTGCGTAGTACTTCATATATGGTAAAATATCGCATGTGTGAATATTTTTAACATGATGTCATATTACTACAATTAAGAATACACTAGATGTCATCTCCCAAAGAAATTTAACAGAAAATACCGTCCGTTAAAAATATTCTACGTACAACCGTATTACACTTATTGTACCTAGTTGGTTGAGATAAATAATTTGAATACACATAGTGGAATAGGTTTATGTGTTGGCTGTTTGAAACGAACTAATCAAACCACTAGCCCATATTTTAATTGAGCTGGTATGTGCCGCACCACATTTATATTATGTTGAATGTGAAAAATCTGACAATACTCATATCCATAGATGCCATTGACTGATATCGACCAGAAAACCATTAAATGGGCAAAGTCTGTGTTCATAATGAAAATATTATCATTAATGTGGTTTTCATTAAATCATAATGGCTCTGGTAGTTAAATATCATTTATAGTCTGTTTGTTATTTTCACTATAGTATGTAGTAGTTATAAAAGTATACATAATATTGTTATTGAACTTTTAAACTGTCGAAAAAAGGTTACTGTTATATGCAACGTTTCGTTTTGAATTTCAGAAATATTCTCTTTGAATCGTGGCACAGATATAGTACCGCTGTTAATTGTCAGTCATTGAGCCGAATAGAGCAGGCTTTCCTGACTGCTTGTGTTAGAAAGAAAGGTTATTATAAAAAAAAATGTGCTCGCAAAAAGGCTTTATACTTAAAAAAAAGTAAAAGTGATCATGTAGGTAGTTTTAAATAAAATGATGTGGGTAGACAACTACTGTTAGCTGTCGAATGTATTACTGTTTTTGTAATTAGAGATTAAAAGGAATGTGCAAGGGATTATTGTTTCACTTATGTCCAATGCATTGCACGAAACCTCTCCTACAGATTGCGAGAAATTTATAAAATTACACACCAAAAAATATTTTGTGATCCCCTGATGTTAAATTTTTTTAAGGCTTATTTATGTCTAATGTTCTCTTATTTTATGATTTCCATTTTGTTGAATACAAATTTTACCATGATTAACAAATGGCTCTTACATAAAATTGTCTTTTTCCAGGTTTACTGAAGCAAAGCAAGGTTAGCGAAGAAGGTTAGTGAATACTATATGCATGAAATAATTAAGTTAATTATACCATTTAATAGTCATTACAATCGTAGGTATATAAGTCGAGATATTTAATTTTTCCAATACAGAGTTCCTTTTGAAGTAAACGAAGACACTTCTGGTAAAGAACAGAATTATCGCGGAGGTTTATTAAAAGGTATAATTAATTTTAAATGTAATATCTAACATAACAGCGTATCTGAACTATGAAAATATTAACTACACCATTTCAATATTCATTCATTAGTACTACGTACTTACCGTCCCGTGGCGCGACCGAAATGTTAAAACGAACTTCGTTTTCGCCCTTCGAGCACCCGACTTGATCATTCTGTATTTATTGTTAGTTTAGTTTCTTAAATTTTGTTCGAGTTCATATATTTATACATTCTTTTAATTTTAATGAACTTTTTTCGGATTATATGAAGTCTGTTTACATTTATGTTAAAGATCGTTGGTCCTTGTGTTATTATGATCAAGTAATAGATGTCCTCGACGCCCGACCCAGCGCGGTTCCTTCTACGGTATTGATAGTAACATATTTAGCTAACATAACTTGCCTACTTTCCTTCAATTTCGTTTGCTTGGTCTGATTTTCTTGGCAATATGTATGAAATATGACTTTTTATTATTTTTCCCAATAGATGACTAAGATTATCCTTATTTTAGCTTCGTTAACTTAATAACTTGGCCGTTTTTCACTAACCGTCATTGTATTTGCCGGGCAATATGAATAACCATTATACAAAATGAAGTAATCACTTGATCCATGACATGTTTACTTATATTTCATATAAACGTGCCATTTCCCATTGTAGGTTTAATATTTTACTATACTATACAACTAAAATTTGCTTCTTCTCCACTTTTTATGGCACCATTTCGAAACGGTAGTAGATTACAAAAAAATTACGTTATTGAAAATACCTACGTTAAATAAATGACTTTTGAATTTGACTTTAATTTTAATAAGTGTTTCATATTTCATTAGAGACAGAAAGTGTGATACACACAATGTGTGATGATGTTTAATGACAGTTGGTCAAAAGTTATTACAATTTGTTTACATCGGCTTACATTATTCTGTTGATAAAAAAAAATATTGAAAAGTATGTCTATACGACTACAGTCGATAAGAATAGGTCTATGTATATTTTTATGTGACTTTACATATATACGTGACACTGTCACTGTATATTCGTGTCGAATTGCTAATGTCGCATTTTTTGGACTCAGTTAAAGATAAGTATTTTTCTATTGTAGATGAAGCTTCAACTGATATTTCTTTTCGCCTTTGTGGTCCTTGTCATCGCGGAAAAAGAGAAGAGTCCCAGCAATAATCTACACTTGAAGACGGTTACTCTATCAAGCCATGGAGGAATGGGATATAAGCTACCTCTCCATCGCCACGCTCGAGCTGCACCTGCGTTTTCCCCCAACATAGATTACATCTACCCAGCGCGATCGTCCTATTGAAAAGGTGATTGGATAATTGCGTAATTAACGTATCGAATAAAGATTATATATTTAAAAGAAATTTGTGTCAGTTACACTACTTTTAACTCAAGGACGAATGAACCAATTTGAATGATTTTTGTGTTTTAGGATTTGTAATTGTCCGGGGAAGAATAAAATGTAATAAAATATGATATTTATTAAGAAAAATTATCATTGTTAAAATATTATTATTCTATAAAAAGCACAACAAACAGTGTCAAATATATGAAAGTAACTTTTACTGGGGGTTGATAGTTAAAATAGGACGCCGATTTTTAGATGTTTTGACTGTCTGTGTTGTGTTGTGTCAGTGTGTACGTTCGTTCTCAT
>DWJZ01003822.1:0-16310 GCA_018249125.1 Asbolis capucinus | reverse complement strand
AAACATTCTTCATTGGTGCTCCGCTCCTATTGGTCTTAGCGTGATGATATATAGCCTTCCTCGATAAATGGGCTATCTAAGTGAAAGAATTTTTCAAATCGGGCCTTTAGTTCCTGAGGTTAGTACGTTCAAGCAAACAAACAACCAAACAAACAAACACGTCAGCTTTATAATATAAATATAAATTTCATTTTTAGCATTGAGTAAGCTTCCCCTTGTTGTGAATAGTAATAATATATATATAATGAAAAATTAAATTTTTAATATTATTAGAATTTCCGAAGTAACACGGCCTACTTCCACGGTTTTAATATTAAGGAGAAACGGACAAAATTACTACGGAATTAATACGAAAAAACAATTACAATTTATAATACTTCGCATGGGTTTTAATGGGGTTCCCACAAAATTACAATTCGATCAGACTACGGTATTTTTTAATTATCGCGTTAATTATTCCGTTAATTATCACGTTATTTTGTTGGAACCATTATACTGATCTCAGTAATTATGTAATTATGTGAATGCTTGTTTAAGTTTAATTTGACTTACGAGGCTTTACTGGAAGTCTGTCGACTACAACTGGAATTAAAAACAAAATTAACACAGGGTTGTAATTTTCTTGGCTGCCACGCATGACCTATTTCTGAGCACTGGCCTCATACGAAAGGCCTCCAGCATATTCCACAACAGCTCTATTACAGATTGGTGGAGGAGTTAGTGGGCAACCCATTTCGAAAGACTTTAGGCCTCGAAAAAATTTTACCAATCTGCGTTGGAACAGCGTTGGCCATCAACAGGTAAATCCTAGGCCTCCGATAAGATTTAACGGCTGGCATTTAACTATAAAAGTCAAGACCGAATCACGGATCCGAATCAACTCATGAAAACACATGATTGTCTGTCATGTCGAAACGGAGAGACGGATTGACGTGTTTGTTTGCGTAGAAATGGTCTGGAGAGTGACAACTACTTATCAACATTGGTACTGCGTGTGTGGAACCGCGGGTAAACCCTAGTCAAACATAAATATATTTTCCAGCTGTGTCAACCCTGAGTCCCATCGATGTAAAATACCAAAATTCTTGATTAATTACTCTTCGATCACTATTTAAGTATAATTTGGCTCTCGAATACCTTCGAGTCAGCGGGACATAGCATCCCACTAAAATGGTATTCGAAAAAGAAAACGTATGCCCATAAAGTATGTTAAATGTATTTAAATGTAAACGCCAGTATATTTTAAAAATACCAAGTAACACCAATCTTTATTAGCGTACTGAATATGCTCAAGTCACGCATATATGCTGACCGTCCCCAATATTGTATATTGCTGCGGCCTTCTTACATTTTTTGCGACTATTTAGAAAAAGTAAATTAATCAATTTATATTTTGGAAAAGTAAATTAATCAATTTATATTTTGGAAAAGTAAATTAATCAATCTATATTTTGGAAAAGTAAATTAATAAATTTATATTTCGGAAAAATAAATTATAAATGTATATTTCGGAAAAGTAAATTTATCAATTTATATTTCGGAAAAGTAAATTTATCAATTTATATTTCGGACTTCGAAAAGTTTAATCTTTACTAATAATAGAACTTTAACGGGGTCAATTCTGTACATTAAGTATTTTTTGAAAGCAACAGGGAGACTTTGTTATCGATATAGAGACAACACTATTTTTTTGTGACTTATTGACTGTCTGTCTGTTCGAGCATCATGCAAAAATCACTAGATAGATTTAGATGAAACTTGACATAATCGAAGTTTAAAACCTGTGCATGGTTAAAGGATATGTTTTATCCCAGGAAACTGCTCTGTTCCCGCAGGATAACAGATTAAACTAGTATGGCAATTCCGAAACTAATGGACCAATTTGGATGAAATTTAGCATATTTGTAGCTTGTGTAAGGACAATGGTTATAGGATAATTTTTATCACAGAAAACTGCTTTGTTCCCGTGGGATAACACGTTAAAATTCGTATGGCAATTCTGAAACCACTGGATAACTCTTCTTCCGAAGCGAACCGAAGGCAATTTCTAGTCAGTTTATATTTCGATAACAGAGAACGGTGAGGGCGTAACTCTTTAGTTCATTAGAGTTATGCCCTTGTGTGGGAATGAATGCTAGATTCATGTATGTGTCAAAACATTATCGCTTCAACACACATAGACTACATTTTCTAGTATCCGTAAGACTTGTTCGAAATTAATCCCTCATCCTTCCTTCATCGAACAACCCGGTGTACGGTATATCCATCCTTATTTATTAACATCCCGCCAGTTCGAACGACGCTTTTTTCCTGGTCATTTACTAAAAATATCGCGAGGGATTGGAATAACTTGACTGCGTCGGTGTTCCTGTCTACGTATGAAGTAGGACTCTTCAAAGCGTGAATAAAGAAGAAGAAAAGTATGAATAGGCACTAATTAAGTTAGTGCCCCCAACATCATAGACATCATCGCCACTTACCATCAGGTGGCATCGACGTCAATCATTAATTTATATTACGTAAAAAAAAACTATTGTCAATACGCAATATTTATACGCAATACTAATCATCGCTTTGAATGCTTGTTCCTTTCATCAACATGACAGACAACATTGGGGTACATTGTGACGTCCGTATTCTAAATTGTACTGACAAGACCACATGTCAAATAAATGTATTCAGAACTACAATTTAGATGCCGCATTCGGAATTCAAATCCCATAAACAATTGCTAACACGACAGTACTGCCAATTTAGTGCTTGCAGCGCTAGATTTAGTTTTGACGTTTAGTGCCGTATCTCGGAGTGCTTAGTGTTTTATTTTGTGGTTTTTTTGTGTCCGATTTTTTATCATAAAAAGTGAAAATAATTCTAGACTTTGCCACTTGCTATCAAGTGGGATCGAGGTCAAGAATTAACTTTGGTTACATAAAAAATATATATGCCACATGCAAGTTGATAGCGTTTTTAATAAGAAAGATAAATTCATGTCTTCGATTTAAAATAAATAAATATCTTTGGACAACTCACACACGGCCACCTCACCCTAAACTAAGCGTTAGCTTGTAGGTTTTTACTTGTTTGTTTTATATATTTTTTTAAATTAAAAATGTTTTTTAACTCCAAAATTGCATATTTAATAAATAAACTTTAGCGCTAGATATTGCTCTTTTTAGCCAGTATAATTTAGAGAAAGTAGTGCTTTTTTTAATAGTTTTGTAAGATTTAGTCCCTGATGTAAATCTTGATCTGGCAGCACTGCTCGCAGCAACTAAAATTTATTATATTTATTTTTTATCAAATAAATTGCTTTGTTATAAATTGCTTTTATAATAACAATGAATATTTAAAATATAATTATATTAATAGAATTATTGTATTGTTAGATAAACCTGCGAATAATTACGTTAAGAGAAATAAATGATTTTCAGTCTTTAGAAAAACAAAATTATTATTTATACAAAAACAAAATAGTATCCAATTTAAAATTTACTACCTCCATAATTTGTAACTACTTTAGATTATTTTCAACTATTTTTTTTCCGGATCAGGTAGTATATTTTAATTTTTTTTTATTTGTTTTAAATAATGCTAATACTTAGGTTAAACTAAATCAAAATAAACTATAATTGCATTTAAAAAAATCATCTAAGACTCCTACCTGAGGCATTGTACCAAAAACGGTGCAGCATGACCCCGCTGAACTGATAAACTAACTGATGATTTAACTTATTTAGTCAAATTCTCAGTTAATCTTGAGTAACTTAATAACTTATTATTCTATTGAGACCTTATCAAAGAATCTAGGATGTTTGTTACTCCTTCACGCAAAAACTACTGAACTAATCGCAATGAAATTTTGCACATAGATCGATTATAGTCTGAAATAACACACAGGTTACTATTTATCAACATACAACGTGCGCGAAGCCGCGGGCAGAACCTAGGTTATCAATAAGACGTAAAAATTGCCCGTTATAAATGAATTCATCTCAACTCATCACCCACTATTGAGCACGGGTCTCTTCTCTGAGAAGGTTAGGGCCACAGTCCACCACGCTGGCCAAGAGCGGATTGGCGGACTTCACACACCTTTGAGTTTTTCAAACCCTACATGCAGGTTTCCTCACGATGTTTTCCTTCACCGTTATAACGAGTGACATTTCAATGCATAAAACGCACATAACTCCGAAAAGTCAGAAGTGCGCGCCCTGGGATTCGAACCCGGACCCCCCGAGTAGGAGACCGAATTAACCACTATGTATCACCGCTACAGTAATAGTATAGATTAATCATGTTTACACTAGCTATTAATAATATATGTTTGTACAACATGATCGTCGACGTAATATAACGATTATTTCTTGGACATTACCAAGAAAGGTCGACCGGGGTCGAGTGTAATCTTAGGTTTAAGTTAATCTTAGTTCTTCACTGTGATAATGTTTTTTTTTATTTCTCCAGATGTTTCATTGTATTCATTGTGGCTAAACTAGATTTTAATATGTATGTATAATAAGTCTGTGATTTATCGCTTTGAACATAGATTTAGGACGAGCCGGCGCACGGCGAGTATGTAAACACTCTTTGTAAACAACCTACTTGTCGGTAGTGGTAGCGATATCGTTGGTTGAAATGTAATTTGTTATTCGCAATCGGCTTTCTACGGCATCCAAACGACAGGAATCCGAAAGTCATTCGTCGCCGAAATATCAACTGTATTCTGAGTTAAAAGTCTATTTCAGTCCAGACCAGAACATTTGATATAAATGAGAATACCAAACTCCAGCTCGATTGCAATCGAACGACTTCTGAAATTGAACGATTTTGAACTAGTTTGGGATAACGAGAATCAGCCGTCTGTACGAAAAACGTATTTCGTTTAGTATTATCCGTACCGCGAAGGACTGGAATAAGTTGCCGCGTCGGTACTCCAGTGCGATTACAATGTAAGTCTTGAAGTAAAGAGTGAATAGGCTTTTACAAAATTACTTTACGACTCAACGCACATCAGATATCCGTAGTTTTATACGGACGACACTCCTCGCCTCGTCTTCTGTATGGCGTTAGCAGAGGTCTGGAATAAATTACCTGCATCTGTGTTTCTACTCCAGTATAATGTCTTCAAGACAAGAGTGAATAGGCTTCTTATGAGTTAATATCCTTTATTTTCTACGACGACATCGCCCTTTACCATCAGGTGGGTTTGTAGTCAAGTGTGAAAATGTGAAAATAACCATCGAAGACTTCTTTAGCATTTATGGTTAAGTATTATATACTAAAGACAATTTTCAACAATTTCCATTGTGTTTGCAGGTTCTGCGGTGGTGAGTGTCTGCATGCGGCAGTATGATGACGCTATATCCATCACCGTGGCCATCATGATAGTGGTGACCGTGGCCTTCGTCCAGGAGTATCGTTCGGAGAAGTCTCTCGAGGAGCTCAACAAGCTGGTGCCGCCTTCTTGCAATTGGTGAGGATTAGTTGCTTACTTTAACGTGTAGACATCGCTTTTGTACATTCTATAAAAAAAGTGTTTCGGTATAGTTATAGGACAGTAGATGGGATTATTTGTATTGACGTCTTTTTTATTTGTGATCCGATTTTATCAAAGAATAACGAAAATATACTAGTGAGCACGGGTCTCTCCGCTCTCCATAACAATACCCTTTCTGTCTCTCTCTCGCTCTTTCTCTTCTCTTGTCTCTCTCACGTGCTCTCTCTCTTTCTATCTTTTTCTCTTTCTTTCTATCGCTGTGGTCTATCGAACGATTACTTTCTTCCGGCAGTCAACACGTTATAACACCTCAGGTTGGTGTTGTTAAGGTCCATGGACAGGGGTGAATTTTAAATGAAAATAAAACATAGTTTCAGAAAGTTGTTCATTCAGAAGAAACTGCGAGAGAATTTCCACAGTACATATATTTCATACATATTTTTTTTTAAATACACATAAATGTAATAGAAAATAATCTTATAAATTACGCAGAGTTGGATAGTCGAACTGTCACACAATAGCTAATATTCTAAATTAACGTATTTTGTCAATCAATATTTGCCATACTTAGAGTAAATAGACGATTATGGTCCAAGTCTCTCGTATGTCATTGCCCCTGATGTACCTATGCTATAATAAAACGAATGTACGTATATACGTACGTATACGTATATATATATTTTTTTCCACTCATGACAACGCCCGCGACGTATGTAGATGAAAAGTAATCTATGTGTTATTTCAGGCTGTTGTTTATATGTGTGTACAATTTCATTCGTGTCAGTAGTTTTTGCGTGACAACAAACATCCATCCATCCTTACTAATAATCATTCGCATTTATAATTTTTGTAGGAAATATACATACATATGTATGTATACACAACAAAAAAAAAGAATTAGCGTTTGGTGTGGACGATAATAGAAAAGACGAACAGATATCTTGGTGCGCAAATCATTTCATGAGTTTTAAATTGTGGACACGACATCTGAACAAAGAAATCCAACAACATTTTCACAAGCAATTGTACCAACAAGCAAAAGACGTTTTCAGAAATTATATCGACGACGGAACACGACAAGGACGTAACTTTTTACAGTAACTCATAACGGTATCGCTCTTATATTTTTTCGTATTAGGGCGAATCTCTCATGCGATATAAAAGAGTTACGTCTTTTCTGTTTTCCGTCGTTATACTATATTCAATTTATTATTTCGCGATGACGTAATTTTTTCTTCCTCAATCAAACAATATTGGCCATGTAAATACATAAATAACGTTGCGTTCATTAATTCTATTGTTATCCTATATAAGTTATGTACGCGTGGATTACTTTTTTGATAACTTGTTTGCAAAGATGGTCTGATTGTCGTTCGGATCACGTCTCAGTTATATATGCGAAAAAATATGTGTGACTTTAAGATTTTTACTGAAAATTATAACGTATTTTTTGTGGTCACTAATTATAAATCTGTCAAGTGTGAGACGGATGATATACTCTCTCTCTTTCTCCTCATCTACATGACGTTAACCTATTCCCTTTTTCCATTCTTTTGTCAGTTGTCTTGGAGCAGTATGTTGTTGGTGGGTCTGAGGTCTGTGATGTGCTGATCTCAGTTGCGTCAATTTGCCTTCCTTTTCTATCTTCTCGGCTGTGATAGGTAATGGCAGACGAAAGCCCGGCGGTTTGTTTCGATCTTAAGTGGTCGGAAAAGTCTAATGTTGTGGAATGTGTAACGATGTGGAAGGATGAGTGACTTTACTGGCAAAATTTCTTGAGAGCTTCCGTGCTTCTGACGTTCCCGGTTGTTATCGTTAGATTGCAATCGTTAGGCTCTGTCGGAGGCCTTCGGGAGTCACGAAAACTTCCGACACTTGGGTTAGCTACTTCTTCACTGTAGGCCTCCTAAGTATGACGAGAGACGTGTACTTAGTAGTGGACTATAAATGGAAGTTAGTTTATGTTTTATTTGCGTCGTTTGCGGTGTTATTGATATTTACTTCTTTCCAATATTGTTGATTTTAATTCGCAGTCTCCGCGAAGGCAGCGTCGAACACTTCCTGGCTCGGAACCTGGTCCCCGGCGATATAGTGCACCTGAACGTCGGCGACCGCGTGCCCGCGGACCTCAGGCTGTACGACTCTACGGACCTCGCGATCGACGAGTCCTCCTTCACCGGCGAGACCGAGCCGGCGGTGAAGTGCGTGCTGCCGAACAAGGCGGCCGCTGGGAGGGTTAATAAGGATAATATCGCGTTTATGGGCACGCTGGTGCGATGTGGAAATGCTAAGGTATGTCAAAAATATATAGAAAAAAAAATTGAATTCAAAATTATTTGATCGAAATATAATATTTTGTATTCGACATGTAGGGGTCAGTATTAGAAGTGCAAAATTTTCACATAGAAAGTATGTTAGGCCTATCAAGGGGCTTTGCCCGTGTACATTACAAAATAATTACATAGAAAAAAGTTAAAGTTATTCCAGACTTTAATCTATACCTGTACCAAATTTTATTGGAATCCATTCAGTAGTTTTGGTGTGATGGAGCGGCAAACATCCGCGCATGTTGAAAAAAGGAGCCTATGTGATATTTTTGTATAATCTATCTCTATGCCAAATTCATCGAGATCGGTTCAGTGGTTTCTGCTTAACATATATCCATCCATCCACTGATTGTTCAGTGTTTATATGATAAAAATCTCTTCTCTAGGGTATAGTGGTGAGCACAGGCGAGCGTTCAGAGTTCGGTGATATATTCCGCATGATGCAAGCTGAGGAGGCTCCGAAGACTCCTCTCCAGAAGTCGATGGACGCGCTCGGGGCTCAGCTATCGATGTACTCCTTCTGCATCATTGGATTCATCATGGTGGCTGGCTGGCTCCAGGGAAAGGCGGTTCAGGATATGTTCACCATCGGAGTTAGTTTGGCTGTCGCTGCTATACCTGAGGGTGAGTAATGGTGTTTGTTATTGGGATGTCGATGATGATGTTGATAATGATGATAATAATGATTTTGATGATGATGAATTTGATGATTTTGATGATTGTGGTTTTAGCTGTAATATGTGGCGTATTCGCCTCATTTTTATCCAAAATTCACTCTGTAGTTAAAGATATCTTAACGGAGTTATAACCAAACTAGCTTTTTCCTGCGACTATGTCTGCGTGGTGCATTCCTCCTCTTTTCCCAAGTCAACACCACATCTAGCGCATATATGCAAATTTTCATGATCATATCATTAATAATTATATCTATTTCAACCCCTACGGCCTTTATGCGCGATAAAAAGTAACATTTTTTTACATATGATAAGTTACTACATATTATAAGTTACATATTATAAGGTACTACATATTCTTGATTACAATCTCACCTGATGGTAAGTGACGTAGTGTTGGGTGGTAAAGCGTATTAACTTAGAAGAATCCTATTTACTTTTGTCTTAAAGTCACATACATTATATTCGAGCTTTAGGACAAGTATAAATAAGGATAAACTTTTTATAATTATTATTTGGTGAGATGGCTAAGGGACATACACCCAAAGGTCACTGCGCTCATAGGTAATATATTGTGGTTGGACCACTGATCTATATTTATACACACACACATACACACACACACACACACACGCACACACATACATATATATATATATATATATAGTGTATATATACATACACTAACTGGTTAGATAGGCAGCTTCGCACAGAGGCCCGATCGGCCCGGTATTGGCGCTGTTCGATACTAAATTGTTGGAAGCTGACAGACGTCATATTGACAACTGACAGTCCCTATATTGCATTAAATGTCAAATCACCAGACTGTCCAACGGTCGCAGCCCGTATGACAAGCTTGGTGGAAGTCTTCCACCAAGAATGTCACAAGCAAACCGCTGTAAAAGATACTGTAATTTGTATGGAATTGCGTGTCCATTGTACATGTCAGTGGGTCGGATTCATTCGAGGCTATATCTGGTCCCCAAGGTCTACAGTGAAGATTGACTGTTTTCAGGCAGGATAATATGTTCCCCTATTATGTGTGGTTTCAGCAGTAACTACTGCGGACTTGTAGACCTTGTACGCTAATGTTTCCTCTGCCTTATAACTGATGGATTAAATATAAAAAAATATTTTGTTTCATAAACTTAATATTTTGTTATCCAGGTCTGCCAATAGTGGTGACGGTGACGTTGGCGCTGGGCGTGATGCGGATGGCCAAGAGAAACGCCATCGTCAAGAAACTGCCCACGGTCGAGACTCTCGGCTGTGTTAATGTCATATGTAGCGATAAAACTGGTTTGTATTGTATTTGTATAATCTATTTGTATTATGTATATAGAATTAGCAATAAGGTTGACTGGCTATTAGCATTAATTCCGCCTTTGTATTCTTACATTCTTTTTTGTGTGATAACTAAGTATTAAATAAATAAACTTGTCCTTTTCACAGGTATAAATTTTAAAAACGCTAGCAATTTGGTATATACATATATGTATATATACTTTCATATTATTAAACGCACCCCCTTATAAACTTTCATCCCTTATTTCGTCTCGTTTAACATGTGAAATGTCAAAAACACTAGAATTTTTTTATTACTAAGTGAATAAATACAAAAGCTTCAAGGTTTTATAGTTGAAGATGACGAGCTTCCATACAAAGTGTCAACCCCTATTTTATCCCTTTTTTTCACGGTTTTTTTTCACGAAAATACCCTGTGTTCTTTTTCAAGATCTAGTTTAACTCTGTAACTAATTTTCAATGAAATCGGTTCAGGTAGGTTTCAAAGTGTAACAGAGTTACAGCTAATAAGTAACGTTGTTTGTTGCTCGCCAGGCACGTTGACGAAGAACGAAATGACAGTGACGACGCTATCGACCTCCGGAGGGCACATTGCCGAGGTGACGGGGGCGGGGTACGGTGCGCGGGGGGACGTTCAACTACGGGCCTATAAGGGACGGGATCTCCATGTCGCCAGGATGGGTGTCAATTGTATGCTTGAAGTAAGTGTTTAATTTGATGGCCCACTATTGAGCAAGGTTTTCCCGTCTTATGATGTTTGGAGCATACTCAAATGAGCTGCCCCCATGCGTATTTGTGGAGGAGGCGGTTTTAGTGGCCAACCCAAGTGTCGGAAATTTTTATGCCGCCGGAAGACCTTCGACTTCTTGATTGCTACCAATGATTATAACCGACGAGTTTACGTGCCCTCCGAAACACGGAAGTGTCATGAAATTTTTGCCACTAGCGGTCACCCTTTCTCCTACTGACCGCGATAGCTATTGAGTAACGATATCGGTCACTTGAAATCGAAACAAGTATGAATGGGCTATGAACACTCCCCTTTATAAATTTTATGTATATATTTAGCATTTGCCTAGTCAAACCTCAGGTCTAAAATTGTACAAAATTTTGTTGTTACTAGTTACATTCTTCATTTAATATCTATACAGAAGCCATTAAAATTTACAGAAATGCCGTATTGTAAATTTAAAGCTCGTGTCTAAAGCTAACGATGAAAGGTTATTGTAAACTGGATTATTTTAGTGAAAATAATGCTTGGGCGTGAGTTTAATATATGT
Organism: Asbolis capucinus; assembly: GCA_018249125.1. Lineage (NCBI taxonomy): Eukaryota > Metazoa > Arthropoda > Insecta > Lepidoptera > Hesperiidae > Asbolis > Asbolis capucinus. The sequence goes on along the minus strand of DWJZ01003822.1, from coordinate 5,227 downwards.
ATAGCCGTAAGTAGTAACAACTGCCATCTATGAGTAGGAAAAAAGAACTTGGGAGTTTCTTGCCGCTCCTTTGAAAACCACTTATCGTAGGGAATTGTTGAAGCGATGGCGTAGTTAACTTTCGAAAAGTGTTTGTATTAAACCAATTTCGAATAAGGTTAATTGTCAAGTTAATCCCTAGTTAACCGGGTCCGCTTATATCGACCGGTGCGGAGAGCAAAACACATTTTTATCGCGCTTTAGGAAATAGTTTTCAACTTCTATAGTAATGAGTAGTGATTACAAGTATATATAATATAGTAATGAGTAGTGATGCTAAGTAGTCATCAACTTGCTTCAGTAAAGGGAATCCTGTGATACCTGAGAGTAACCCGCATTTGGCCAGCGTGGCGGACCACAGCCTCTACTCCTCACGTTGTGACAGGCGACCTGAACCCAGTATTGCAATAGTAAAGGATGGCAATCATTATTATATTCGATAGGCCGGTTGGTGTAATGGTTAGTGAACCTGACTGATACACCAAAGGTCGTGGGTTCGTTTCCCACGCAGGTCAAACTTTTTTGTGATGAGCAGAAATGTTTGATCTGTAAGTCTGGGAGTAAAAATATCTATATAAGTATGCCTCTATAAATATATTTATGTGTGTTTAGATGGCCGTGTGTGAGTTGTCTAAAGATATTTATTGTTTCTAGGTGGGTGTTCTGTGCAACAACGCGACGATCCGCGACGATGTTCTTTATGGGCAGCCAACAGAGGGCGCTCTGCTCGCCTGCGCGTACAAGAACGGCATGACTGACATACGGGACCAGTACACCAGGCTGCACGAGATACCGTTCAGGTCAGGTCACTTGGCAGAGAGGCCTAACCTTTACTAATATTATAAATGCGAAAGTAATTCTGTCGGACTGTTACTTTTTCACGTTAACTACTGAACCGATTTTGATGAAACTTGGTACAGAATTGGAATAGAAGTTAAGGAATGAAAAAGGATGCTTTATTAAATTATAGGGAGTAAAATACGTTTTAATAAATTTGTGGAAAATTATACTAACTGTGTAAGTCTGTTTGTTCATTTTTCACGATAGTTACCGAACCGATTTTGATGAAACTGGATATAGAAGTTAAGGAAAAAGTAGGTTTTTTCTTAGAAACTTTTGTCTACTTAAAGAAGCTTGAAGGAGATGAAATAGGAGATGGTAGTGTAGACTAAGCGGACGTAGTCGTGACAAAAAGCTATTGTTTTGTTTAACTATTCGTTGTCTAACTTTTTGATGAGAAACTCATCATCATATCTTATATGAGGTTTAGATGATGATGATTAAAATAACATGATGATGATTTAAACAGTTCAGAAACGAAGATGATGGTAGTGAAATCAGCACCGAAGTACCAGGACGGCAGACTGAAGGAGGAGGTGTTTGTGAAGGGCGCAGTGGAGAAAGTACTACCGCTGTGCACCCAGTACATAGACAGTGCTGGCAACTACGCGCCGATGACCAAAGACAAGCAGGCGGACTTTCTCAACGAGGCATATAATATTGGACGGATGGGTATGTATTGCAATTTGTAACATTTAAAAATTAATTTTAGTAAATCCATACACAAGCAAACACAAGGAATGTACACCGACATACACATTCACACACACACATTCGTAGAACATGACCATGCTATACATTAGTTAAGTTTCTCATTTTAAATAACTTGTACTTTTATGTATTGTCTAATGATTCTTATAACCGAACTGTCTCACTGTTGGATGTGGACTTTTCACAATGTGAAGGTCTACCCCCAAGATGGTGTTGGTAGATTTAATATACCTTTGAGCCCAGAAATGATAGTCTTTAGCTGGTTTGTTCAGAATTTTCTGAAAAAGGTTTTTTTACCAAAATTATCCTTTACATTATATCCTAGGCAGGACGTGTGCCAGGTCCGTTAGTTACTGTATAATCCTATTAATATTATAATGCGAAAGTTTGTGAGGTTTGACGGTTGGATAGATGGATGGTTGTCACTTCTTTAGTAAATACGACTGAACCGATCTCAATAATATTTTACACAATGATACATTAGTGTCTGAATTAAAACATAGGCTACTTTATCAACGTTTTGGTACTGAAATTAGCCCATTTTTATAAACACAAATATTTGTTTTTCTATCCACCTGGTGTGTTAGATTTGCTAACTACTGTGAATTAATACTACTTTAAAAAGACATGCATTCGAAATACGAAGTTGAGGAAGTAAAACTGAAGGTCCAATGTTTTCCTCAGGCCTCCGTATAATAGCCCTGTGCCGCGGGCCCAGCTTGGACGCCCTGGTGTACACGGGCGTGTGCGGCGTGTGCGACCCGCCGCGGGAGACCGCGCGCGCCGCCATCGCCGCGCTGCGCCGCGCGCAGGTGCACGTCAAGATGGTCACTGGGGACGCCAAGACCACCGCTTTGGCTGTTGGTGAGTGTTGCGACTTGGTCATACTTTGATGTACATGCATGTACATATTGATGTACATACACGCACACCCGTACACACACAGACACGTCTTACACAGTCTGACGCATCGATCTTCATTATATAAATTACGTTATAGTTCGTAAAATTACTTTCAATGAATTTGTGGAAAACAAAATGCTTTAACTGGCCACAACTAATAAGAAATCGTGGAGTTCTGATTCTATTTATGTTCTATTTAGTTGAAGTCATATAGAAACGAAAATAACTAATTTCGGCTGGACCTCAATCGAACAATATCTAAACTTGGGCAGTTTTGTAATTGTTTGTTGAAACGAGAATCGCCCGGCATATACATTGATATACACGCAAACATATTCATGTACTACATAGATATTTATGTCCACACAAACATTATTTATACATGCACAAACTAATTAACTAATATACAGGCACACACGAATTGATAAACGCACACCCATTTCTGCTGTACGTTTTGGTATTGCAGCGGTATTGTTACTGCTGGTCAGATAGCCAAATATTTCAACATTATAAATGTGCCAAACTTTATGACCTCTCTAAACTTTGCATTCGATTGAAACTTGCACATTTAAAATTTAAGGTGATGATAGTATACAGTCGTAATGATGATTAATAACTGCAGACATATGTATGTTGGCCAAAGTGATATTCATATATTAGATGTACATGTTACCGTTCAGAACTATACACACGATATTTTCTTGTCGAAAACTGCGAGGGGAAAGTTGGTATACTCGGCGAGCCATAAAATTTGGTTTGGATACAAAGTATATGCGTGAAAACAAAGTTTGCGTACGCATCTATATATAAAAATGAATTTTTGTTTGTCTTTTGTAAATTTTAAAATGGTAGGTGGTAGAGCACTGATGTCTTTAGCAACTTTGTTCAAAATTCTCTGGAAAAGGTTTTGGTATCAAAATGATGTCGATCGACCGATCGGTCGACGAGTTGTTGCGTCGCAACGCGCGCCGGGTACAGCTAGTATAAATAAAAAAATATATATTTCAGGACAAATGGTGGGCCTCGACGTGCTACACTCTCAGTCCCTGTCAGGAGATCAGCTCGACGCCATGTCAGATGACGAGTTGGATGGTATTATTGAATCTGTAAGTAATTTTTTTGCATCCCACCCTATAACGGTCTCACTGCTGGGCCTGGGGCTCCTGTCAAATGTGAATATAGAGGTCTCACACTGGCCAAGTGCGAGTCGGCAGACTTTACACAGCATCGAGAATTTCATGGCCATCTCTCAGGAGTACAGGTTTCCTCGCGACGTTTTCCTTCACCGAAGCAAGTGATAATTAACTTCTAAATAGGTATGAATCAAAGCACAGTGTCGTCTTTACAGCGAAACGGACTTAGCGTTTTTAACGTTGCAGCGAGTTATCTTTATATGGAGTGGATGAACAATATGTGGGTTTTAACGTAAACCAACCAAGTTGTGCTCACTTCTATTTTATAAGGAGTTTATAGTTATAAAGGGTAACTTTATAAATAGTTTACTCTGTATTTTTGTATCTTATATACATTTTATACTATTGGTAAATCTTAATGGTATTTTAGGATTAACCTAATTTTTGTGGTGGACCTTCATATAAAAAAAATTATAAATTCCATTGAAATGTCTATTGACAGTGAATAATATAATAGTATTATAACTTATTTATTATTCAAATCTTTTGTTTTTATTATATTTTCGCAGATAAGCGTATTCTACAGGGTGACACCGAAACACAAGCTCTCTATAGTGAAATCTCTGCAACGACTGGGCAACATTGTGGGCATGACAGGTTACATTTTATATATCCTGCTAATATTTATTAATGAAAAAAGTTTGTCAAGATGGATGTATTGATTCTTGTTACTCCTTCACTTAAAAATACTGATTGGATCTGAATGAAATTTGGCACGGGGATAGACTGGAATAACACAGGCTACTTTTTATCAACATACCACGCGGGCGAAGCCGAGGGTGTTCCCTAGTGGGACAATATGCCGAAAACTACTCCCTTCGCACTAGCATTTTGAGGTACTGAACCCCGAGAACAGACATTTATGTGAAACATAAAAGTTTCCAAGACTGGGAATCGAACAGAGGACTCCTCATAACAGAGTGCTACATAGCTGTTTGTGCGCAGGTGACGGTGTAAACGACGGCGTGGCGTTGAAACGAGCCGACATCGGTATCGCCATGGGACGAAACGGAACCGACGTGTGCAAGGAGGCTGCTGATATGATTCTCGTTGATGACGACTTCGCTACTATCATGTAAGTGTTACCTGACTAAATCTTTATAAAATAACTAGAATCTGCACTCGCTTCGCTTCGGAAGAACCAGTTACCACAATAAGTACCGTTGTGACGTTTCTGTTAGAGTTAGACATATGGTGTCCTAGACCTTTTTGTAGATATTGATGTCCTCTGTAAAACTTATACATCACTTTGCTGTAATATAAATCATTTCTGCAGTGTACGCGATGTAATGTTTTTTTTTGATATTTTTTTCACACGTTGGGTTACATTGTCGAAATTTTCACGCGGATCCCTATTTTTTCTCGTATTAAATATAGCGTATGTTCATCAGGGATAATGTAGGATGCTAATAGTAAAATATTTTTTTAAATCGGTCCAGTAGTTTTGGAGCCTATTCAATTCAAACAAACAAACAAATCTGTCCTCTTTATAATATTAGTGTAGATTGTCGACGAGAAAACTAGTAGTCGTGTCACTGCCG
>DWJZ01003821.1:0-16313 GCA_018249125.1 Asbolis capucinus | reverse complement strand
CGGCCGTCTGGAGTGACCACGTGAGGCGTCGGATTGCGTTCCCAGGCTCGATTCTGGTAAGCGTTATAGGATATATTTCCTATACAAGCCGGGAACGCGGCGATGCCTGATTTTAATTTCTGATATTATAATAAGTTTATTGTTTTTTTTTTTTATTTAATACTTACTTGACTATAATTTATAACTTTACCTCTTCCGTTATGGTTTAAGTAATTTTCCTGTAGGTAGTCCAGTATACCTTACCTCGCTTTACAAAATTTCTAATATGTACCATGTATCCACCTAACGGACAGGGGTACAGGTTTGCGAAAAAAGAAAGACAAGAGACAAAACTCTTGTCTTTATTATTGTCTATCTAGGGTGAGATGAACTCGTTATCGATTTCGGTTGCTTCAGCATTATACTTCTCCCCTTGTTTCTTTCTCTTCCCCGCGTGTGCAGGTCTATTTTTTATCTATTATTTCCTTTCCAGCAAGTAACGCGTTAGTACACCCCAGGTCTGATGGTCTCATCATCATTTGACGCCCTCAATCAGAACTGCAGACCTAAATGAAAAAGCAATCCTGTTGTAGAATGTTCAGGACCACTACAAGTAAGAGGAGATGTGCAGTAGTGGACTTCGATGAACATTGATTCTAGTAATCGAATCAAAAGTAGAGTGAGACTTGAACAATCTCAAAACTCCGCTTCTAGCATTTGTAGTTATATCACCACTAGGAATTTTTTTCAGCTTAAAAGGGGAACTCATATGTTAAGAAGGAAAATTGGAACTACTGGGCTAATACATTAAGTAATAACTAATGGGATTTTCCCTTTAGTACATTTGGCAATGCAAATGATAGAAAAGCGAGCTTATATCCGACTGCCCTGTTTGTAAGTCCGACTAATTGTAATTCAAACACAGTGTAGGTTTATTGACCAAGTTGTTAGTGGGGATTTTAACTATGTCAACGTTAAACTATGCCAAAAGGTTTTTACGCTGATGCAATTTTGTTCGAATATTTGACTATGAAAATAGTTTTATTTAACCGATTTTATATGTTTAGATTATAAAAGTACTGTTATTGAAAGCGATGAAATTTTATTGCTGTTAGGGCTTAGGTCAAATATATTTCTTTTAGTAGGTAGTAACGTATCTAGATACCTATTTACCCAAGTTAGGTAGAACTATAATATTTTTAGAGTTCCGATTTTTAACCGACTTCAAAAAGGAGGAGGTTTTGAATTCGTTGGTTTATTTTTTAATAGAACCCTTAAAGAATTAATTTGTTGTCTGTGTATCAAAATTCTGTCTAAGCCCGTGGAGTTTTCAATTTTAAATTAACATTCAATATTCAGGTCATCAGATTAATACAATTAAAAGATACGGTTACTTATGGCGTATAATTTAACACAAGAAATGAAATTCTATACTTTCTGCTTATCTATAATAATTAATACAAAAACTATAAATATTTGGTGGGAAGAACAATACAAGTACTTAATAAAAAAAAATCAAAGTTATGCAAGTAATTATAAATTCTAAGACCTATAAGGTTTTTTGAAGTCTGCTGATAATAAGCCTTTTAATTAACCTTGTATATGAGTAGGACAAACAGATAAACAAGAACTTCTCTTTTCTCCACTGGATATTTATAAAAACAGACAACATAGGATGCTATTCATAGAAATGAAGAATTGAAAACTATTTACTGGCAAAAGCGGATGTCTATGTGATTTTCCAATAAAGCTCCGGTTGCAATTAAATTTTTCCAGGGATTCAATTTACATAAACAAGTATTGTGTAAAGCCTATTAGCGTGTCATTGAATAGGATGACAAAAAGGTATAGGATGTACATTCTATCCAGCTATCGTTATACGCCAGTGTATACCAAGGGTTAAGCTTTTTTGTAAACAGATGACGTGAGGAAGACTTCGGTGGATGTGGTTATCATATTAAATTCACATAGAATTTTTTCATAGCTTGACCCAGTTCTGGGTAAATTTCCTATCCGTTATATTTTTTCTTCAATTTTTTTTCTGGCCTCCTCACTTAGTTCCGGTATTTATTCTTTTAACAAAGTCGATGATAAGATATATGTATATTCCAATTTTGTAAAAGAAAACATTCAGTAACCTTAAAATTTATCAGGGTGCTGTAGTGAATTTAGAAACCATGCAGACTCGCTATGTCTGTGCTGCCGTCCATCTGCCTGCAGTCTAGGACACGAACTCTCTTCACCGGCAATTGTAACTTGGCATGGATATATGGATAACATTATGATGAATATTATTTAGAGTAGGTACCGCTTGCGGTCGTGAAGCGGGAATAAAATTATATTTCTCAATGGATAGGTATTTTAAAATTATTTATGGGTGTGCGATAAGCATTCGTTTCCCGGTGTACGGATCAGTTTGTTAAATATCAAACGTTAAAATGATAATTTTGGTTCAAATCTAAAAGCTCTATACACCTAAATAACTCACTTTAGGCTTTATCAAAGAATTCCTTTAAATATTGTTTAACTTATTTTGTCAATAAATGTTTATCTTATGTTGACTTTCGTTAAGTGACCTTATGGTTTTTACGACGAAATAAACAAGTTTCATTTCCTTTCATACTCTACCCTGGTTGTCTCTGGAAATCTGAAATAATAATTTCTAAATAATAAAAGAAAACTACTTAAAATAAATAGGTGAACTAAAAACGTGTTACATCAAGTACAGGATTCAAATCTCGCGTGGTCTGACACCCGCTTAGCTGGTCTTTTCCTCCTATCTTATTCTATACTAGTTTTTCCACGCAACTTCGTCCGCGTAGAACATTCTCAACCTCGCCTTCCTCTCGCCGCCATCCTCGCCAAGGTTTAGCATGAATCCAATTTTTAATGTTTTTAATAAGATCTTTGATAATAAACAACTTTTATGCAATCTTATTCTATATCCCCTATTCCTTATATCCCCTATAACTACCCCTTCAAACCTTTCGCGATAAAAAGTAGCCCATGTTTTTTCTCAAGTTTTGTTCTACCTGTATATCAAATTTCATCAAAATCTATTCAGTAGTTTAGCCATGAAAAGGTAACAGAAAGGCATAGTTACTTTCAAATTTATAAAATATTATTGTAGTAAGGATGGTTCCAAATTTCCGCAAAACCTTAAAGAAATTATGCTCAAAAATAACTCTTTAAAATATGATACCTATTACTACCTACCTAAGTTAATTAGGAAAGAAAGCTTGCTATAAATTATAATGAGAAAAGGGACGGGGATATCTATATTTTAGGAAGATAACCAGCCTTCCGAAATTATTTTTTTTAGCTGGTAATTCTGTGGGAAGTCAAATACAGCCAGGGTTTTACCAAAAATAGCCTCCGAATATAAATGGTGCCACGTAGCGATACATTATAATTCCTACACCATTCGTTCGAGACACCAGTTACACATTGGAAATCTTTAAATATTATAAATCCAAAGTGGATTTTACAAAAATGAAATTATTCAACTTTTTTGTATTGGTACTCTCCGTGCTGGCGTTATTAACCACATCATACGCCGCCCCTAAGATAGATCCGAATACGATTAAAAAGGGCGCTAAAATTATTGTAAGTTACAAATTGTTCATTGTTCTTGTTTAGGGTCCAACCGCGGTTTCGCCTGCATTTGATGTAAATAAAAAGTAACCTCTCTATTATTCTACACTATAATCTATCTTCGTGTCAAATTTCATCCAGATCGGTTTAGTAGTTTTTTTGTAAACGCGTAACGAACATCATCTACCCGTCCTCAAAAACTTTCGCATTTATAATATTAGTGGGATTAATTATTTCAACTATAGTAAGCTCTTTACTACATACCTAACTACTTAATTAGATAACTTTTAAAACTTAACTAATTACGGTTTCCAGATAGGAAAACTGAAATACATTATAATATTATAAATTCAGTATTTTAGGATTATTCAGAGCATCAGGCATATGCAACTACCTCATTTCCTATCTGGCTTGTTTATGAATTACTCAAAAGGCTTTGTATTTCAGAAACATGGATTGGGAGCGGTGGGCGCCATTGGGACCGGCCATGAGATTTATCAACACGTTCGTGACAGAGGATAATTCTTACTAGTGACATTTAAGGGTCAGATTTAAACACGAAATAAAATGTATTTTTATAAAGTAGTATCGCACCAAAGAAAATGTATTTCCCCAATGTCATTTCCATTGTAAAAATAAATACCAATGTAATGTTATCTTAGGTTTTTCTTTTATCGAATACTTATGAGATTTTCTTAATACTCTTCAAACTTACTTCAAGGGAATGTTTAGTAGAGTGTACTGTGTAATAAGATCGTATATTTTCTTTTGTCAATTCATTTCATTGTATTCTCTTCTTATTGAAATTCTTATGGACTTTATTGATTCTTTTCAAATATTCGTGACTCAGTTGAAAAAGCCTGGGTCGACTAATGAGCGCGGCGTTTCCTCATAACTGAGGAGGGCTTAGAACATACGAGTACTTCACCATGCTGCTCCATTGAAATTTTTAGAGAAGCTAATGACGAACCCAAGTATCTGAATTTGCCACCCGAAACGCATCCGACTTGGCTTAACGATTGCTGCTTGACAACGTCTAGAACCGATGGTTTGTCGTGCCCTTTGAAACACGGAAGTGTACAAGAATTTTTGTTATCAGCAATCATTCATCTTCCTCTCGATCGCGCTCGCTGTTCCTTAACTTGGTTCATCACTTAGGATCGAAGCCAGCCGCCGCCTAGAATACTAACCTCATGCTGACCGACTAAGTCGAAAAGGCAACAGAAATCACTTGTACGGTGGTAGGCCTGAAAGCCTGAGGCGGAGGAAAAATATATGCTTTCACCACTAATATACAAGGCTATCCTAGTGGTTAAGAATTCAGCCTCCTACTCGGAGGATTCAAGTTCGAATCCCAGGCCGCGCACTTCTAACTTTTCTGAGTTATGTACGTTTTAAGCATTTAAATGTCCCTGGCTTTAACGGGGAAGGAAAACATCATGAGGAACCCGCATGCCGGGGAATTTGCAAAATTCAAAGGTGTGTGAAATCTGCCAATCCGCACTTGCCCAGCTTGATGGACTATGGCCTTAACCTTCTCATTCAGAGAAGAAACCCGTGCTCAATAGTGGGCCGTGATAGGCTGAAATGATGAATAATGACTTTATATTGACAATTTTACTGTTCTATTTTTTTTTCGGGAAATCCGTCTAGCTGTCTATTAACCTCTTGCTTTAGTCGGCCGACAAAGTCAATACTTTTTTGGCCAACACCAAACCAGTCATTGCCGCAAATCAAGAAGTGGGATTTATGTCGAACATTAACTTATAGTAGGTAAAAAAATATGGCTTATCTGTTAAGCTATGCCGATAACTAGAACACGGGTCGGCAAACTTTTCTTATACGAAGACAATAATCGGTATGACGATATTGAGGGCTACATTTCGTGTGTCCTCGTCGGGAGGATCACAAAAAACGCCAAATTGCGTCGTGTAAATGGAGTTTACGTGGGTCGCACCGCAATGGCGTACGGTTCTGATACTGTCATGTTATTGCGCTTTATCATCTAAGACTACTTTACCATCGTAGCTTATTTACCATCTAAGCGCCACTGAACATGAAGTTGCATTTTAGTCACGCATTTACTAAGAATACGAAAAAAATACGGGTTGCAAGTTGCCGACCCCTGAATACTATACTATACTTGTCATTGTGAACTTTTACCGTTAAACATTCACGTTGAGTTAATACTGGCACTACATCAAGTCGGGCTAGGCTGTTAATAATGAGCAGGTAAAATGTGTTGCGGTGAACTCTAAAATAAATTTCTGCTGAAGTTCAACAAATTGTCACAGTTTACCTGTGAAATATACCTTATGTATTTTCTTTATATACTTCTAAAAATCTACGTTTTATTCTTTACTATAAATCCCTAGTAAAAGTTTCTTCTTAGATTTGATAAACAAAATGAATGACAAATTCTTATTTGTTTAATGTCAAATCAAATAAATATTAATGGTGCGTTCAGACTTTTCTTAAAGTGATACTAATGGTAGCTTCAGAAAACTTTTTAGGAATATATGCTTTTGGATATATTGTTCATAAAAAGGAATAGTTTGTTATTAAACTAAAATAGTACTAAAATAAAGGGGCAAATGTTCATTGAATGAATATGCTACTAGTCTTTTAAAATTCCATAGTCTATCTTCCTTCTCCTTTCTTCTTCCTTGCTTAATATCTTATTTGTGAACGAATCCTATTTGAGTTATAACTAATACGACTTTCTTTTATATACAGATTTCAACCACGTCTAGACTTTTTTCGCGAAAAAAAAAATAGCTTATGTGTTTCCTCAAGTTCTATTCTACCAGTGTGCCAAGTTTCATCAAAAAGGTAACAGACAGACAGAGTTACTTGCGAGCCATGTAAGGATTGGCTATGTTCTCTTTAACTGATATTAAAATGTAAAAATGCTGTCTCTATTTTCATGCTAAAAGCGTACCATCACGAATTCAAAATGGTTTATGAACGCAGATAATACAATTACTTAAATGCCATTACGTAATTATATTACAAAGGGTTTACGCCTTATCAATTAAATTAAGTACCAATAAACTTAAAAGCAAGCTTTTAAGCATAAAAGCGTTGACTATACGCATAATAACAATACACATATAACATTCTTGAGGTTTCAATGACCTCAAAGACCTACTAATGAATGTCTCTACTCATAACTGAGGAGGCCTAGAAACCTCCACCGCGCTGCTCCATTACGGATTGGTGTAGGCGCTAACGGGCGACTCAACAATCGGATTAATTCTATGCTGGCTGTAGGACTTCGACATGGCTTGAAGATTGCTATGATAGTAACCGGCATCGACACTTTTGTATTCTTCCAAATTCCCAAAAAAGACAGACAGACAACAAGACATAATATTAGTAAGGATGTAAGGCAGTATACCTGTTCCATGAGATGAATATCAAGTGCCTACGAGTAAATGAGTAAAAATTGTTTACGGTATTTTTTGGTTACTAAATATACCTACAGTTATTTTTGTATGGGGAAAAATTACAGAAGGAAACAAAAGGAACAAATTCGTTACGACTTTATAGAAATTGTGGCTTGGAATTTCTGCGTGAGTGACGCGATGGGCATACGAACGGTGAATATATAAATGTCTTGGACACGAGGTAGAGCATTATATCTAAAGTTTGACTGTCAGTCGGTGGATCTGCTGACCTTATCAAATGAAATGTTTTTCCTAAAATATTTTGCTCTGGTTCTTGTCATTACTTTGTGCACGATCTCTGGTAATGTTTTCGCCGCGCCTAGACTAAGTGGTGGTACCATTAAAAAAGGAGGAAAAATCATTGTAAGTATTCTACGTAACTTTTCTTCGTTTTTAACCAATTATATATTTTATACGTACGGTATTGATATTGATTTTAGAACTGTTCCCTAAGTAGGAGTAAATATAGTCAAAATGCAGTAAGTTGCTTGGAGATACGCGAGGAAAAAGAAATACACACGCACACATAGATGTGATAAATTTCATACATTTGCTTGGAAAGTACAATAGACTATATCTACATATGTGAATATGTAACGTTTGTAACGATAAAATACACACAGGTATGTGTGAGATGACTACCGGTTTGACGTCATCCCGGTACAATGTAACACATATTGCGACATCGAGACATCCTCGCTCAAAGCCCATTGATGATGCCCAAACACACGTTTAACATTTCTTTTTTTATTGACATACATATGTATATTACATCAAATTGTTATTGTTTCATTACATTTCAATACAACTCTTGTACATTAACTCTATACTCTGTGTAAATAATATCTGGCATTTTTATCATACAAATTTGTCAATATTGTATGTGTTGTTATATAGCGTTGTCAAAAACTTAAAAACCCCAGCCGGAATACGACATATAGTTACGGCTAACTAAATCAGGAAGGTGGTCACCCAATAGACATTCTGAAAATTTAAAATATCTGAAATAATGTTGACAAGTTCATAATAATAACCCAGATTATTTTTTAGAATAATGTAATTGAAACTTTAACCACAATTTCTACTTTTATTAATTATCTTGAAGACTAACGTAACATGATATTTTTGCAGGTGGGAGGTATTGATGCGATTGGCACAATCGGAACCGTACGCGACATCTACCATAGTGTTAAGGACAGAGGATAATGAAAGAAATCATAAAAATAGAAAAAATGTAATTGACATGTTCTTAAAATTATTATGCTTGAAAGCAAAAATCCTTAAAATAATTGCAATAATATGTGTTTAGAATTCTTTAGACAAGTTCGTATTTTTAAATTGTTTTGGTGCATTTTTGTATTAAGATTATTGATGTACATAAATTAATTAGATAATATAAAGGAACATGTACATTTTTATTTATAAATGTGCTATTTATTCTATAAATTTTACATATGAAGGCAAAGTTGTTAGAGAAAGCTCGTATAAAGTGAAAACCTTTTACGTATAAAATTATAACCGTGAAAATTTACATTCACCGGTTCACATTGACGTAAAAGTTAAGTTAAAGTATAAAACTTACATAAAATCACTTGTAATAACTTATATAAAATCTTTAAATGATATAAAATTAATTCCTCATTTTCATCTTAACAATGATAGCAGCAATGCTACCTGTTATTTGCAATATTTATTGAAGTTACACGAATTTATTTGAAATTTATTTATTTGACCGTAACATGAATTAATCTTGACTCACAAACCCTCTAACTTTCAATTCTTATTGTAATTGTTGACTAACTTTTCTGTTACCCAAACATCTATAGTTTTTTTGTTACCCTAAATAAGCTAGCGCTTGACTATAATCTCACCTGATGATAAGTGTCGATGAAGTAATAAAGTAAGTAATAGAACGAGTATATACGACACATCATTAACAGCAACACACGCAGTACCGACCGACGCAGCTTACCAGGTCAGTTGTGTTATAAAACCGACCAGGAACCTGTTGAAATATACACAAAGTATACTATAACTGAGGTAAAATACCTTATGAAGGGTATACCTATTAGGATTGATATTATTAGAAGCTTAGGATCACCATGTTATGAAAACGTTATAATCCTCTAAGGAAGTCTCGATACAAGAATGAACATAAATATATATCTAAGACTAGTAATTGCTTCGGAAGAAGAGTAACAGTTTCAGAGTTATGGTAGAAGAGAAGTTGTTTCAGAGTTACCATACTAATGTTAACATTATCCCACGGGAACAAAGCAGTTTCCTGGTATAAAAAGTATCACATAATTTCATTTCAGTGTTCTGAATAAGCTACAAACATGCTAAATTTCATTTAAATTTGTCCATTGGTCTTGCAGTTGCAATACAAATTTTATCCTGTTGTTCTGCGGGAAAAAGCCATTCCCTGCGATAAAAGTTATCCTGTAACCATTCTTTTTAAATTTATGGTTCATTCTTCATTGGTTTTAAAATTCAATTATGCCAGGTTTCATCTAAATCTGTCTAGTTTTGCGTGAAGCTCGACCAGACAGACATACGGACATACAATAAATAAAAAAAAATGTTATGCTATGTATTTCGATAACAAAGGCTCCCTTCATGAAAATTTCCAAAAACATACTTAATGTACAGAGTTTACAGTTACAGTTTTATTATTCGTATAGATTAATGCAGGAGTGTGTCCTGTAGTAAAGTAAATTATGTCGAATTATTGTAAATAGCAAAACTATTTATATTGTCAGTACAACTGGAATTTAATATCTACAAATGACATTAACAATGGGAAATTATATTGAGATAATGTATACAAGAATTGTTCGCTTAATATTTGATTCAAAAAACTTTTCTCAAATAAACGAGTATTATTCTGCTAGGCCAGGTAACAATTTGCAGGGTAGGTTGTATTTCGATTTCAATCGGATATCCTGGCTCGCTCCATTAAGCCGAACACAGATTTGTAAATTTAGTTCAGAAAAGAGATAGTGTTTACTTTAACAAAGTTGGTTTGGCGACATTATGGTATTATTTTACTTAATGATACAATGTATCGATTAGATTGTAGCCATGTGGTCGAAAAAGTATACTATAGCGAATGCGGTCGGTAGGACCCTAATGGCAAAAATTTCATAAATACCTCCGTGCCTACTAAATGTGTGGTACCAAAACGTTTCCCGTGGTACCTTGGACACTGTTTCTGTACTATCCCTATTTGATATCCCAATACAAAATTTATTAGAAAAATATTTTGGTGTCTCATCCAGGTGAAGTTACTCACGTAATATTTGCTACGTGGAAATAATACACCTGGGTAAACTGGACCATAACGTATTTATCGCAAAAAAATATATGACTACCTTCATAATATAATTAATTTTGCAGGAAAATTATTTTAGATTGGTTGGCTCAACAGGTTAACGTGGTATGACGACAACTACGAAACCCAATGTCTGACATATACTTGACCGATTCTAAAAGTATGTTATAAGTACGTCCGTTCTGTTCCGTTCATTATGATTTTGCCCTACTTACGTGGTATTTGACATGGACGTGAGAAACTCGTATGTACAATACGTACAGAAACAAAAACGTTATCTATACCGATGTAAACAATCTATACCTATACCGATGTAAATAATCGCATATACGTGGAGGATATTTAAGAAAAATGGTTACTGAAGTATTTGTTAATGTTACGAATTCCGTAATATCGATTTTTTATTTAAATCGGGACACAAAAACTTCAATTTCAATACTTACTGCCACGATGGTAAGTAGTCAGTTAAAACGCGCCTTAGTATACAATGAGGAGCAATTTAAGTAGCCATCAATGACTCTGACAACGGCATTTAATCCTATCAAGAACCTATGCATTACCAAAGTAAGGTGAGGGTAGTCACGTATTAGTTACAGACAATCACAGCATGCAATAGTAATTATTTGTTATAGGAAATTTATATATTTTTTTCTCTAAATGCTTAAATACTCAAGTAATCTTTTAGGAGGATTAATAACGACACAAGGCAGGTGTCAATTTCGGTGTAAGAATACAATGCGCAACAGTAGTGCAATTTTACCAACTACCCTTCACCCGTATTATATATTTTTTAAACTTTTAAACACTTGTTATTGTCCAGGGGCCTAAAATTTTTCTTTGATTTCTTGCCGAATTACTAAGAGGTTACAAAAAGGTCTTGTAAATAATAGTAATTATAATAGTGTACACGTATACCAACACTAAGTAGGACAGAGCACGGCAATAGAGATTTATTTCCTTCCAAAGCGTAACTAGGTTAAGTACTATAATAACTAGTTTGCAACTAGGTATGTATTTTTATATAATGTGAATACAAATCTGCAAGTAACTGAATAAAATACGAAAAACGTAGGGTAAGGTTCAAAGGCGCATGACCGCAGACATGTGGGCGTTGAAAATGTTTAAAGGGAGAACTTAGTTAACATATTAGCCCGGCCTGTGACCGTGCAGACCGCGCAATTCTCGTCCATGTCGGTATACGTGTAAACCGCATTACCATTTATTTATTCTACTTCAATCAATACGGTATATCATGTGGCTTCAACCCATTGATAGCCCATTACTGAGCACGGGTCTCTCTTCATAATGGGTAGGCCTGGAGCATATTCCGCCACGCTGCCCCAATGCGCATCGGTGGAGGGGTTAGTGGTCAAGCCAAGTGTCGGAAGTTTTTATGCCGCCCTAAGGCCTCCGACATGGCTTAACGATTGCTATCTAACGACAACCGGAAACGGAGCCGGAACCGACGGCTTTACGTGACCAACGAAACACGGAATCGTTCATGAAATTTTTTTTTGTCACTAGCTTTCACCCATCCCCCTGCCGACCGCGCACGCTGTCTCTTAATTTTTTCGATTGCTTACAGCCAAATATTTTTGTTGAATTACCACTGAACTAAAACAAAGTTTAAAAGGCATTCTAAATTCATCCTAATTACAACCTTTTTATCTAATTGCTTCGGATCCTAGTCTCGATCGGAGCGATATCGCATCGACTTCGTCGTAAATGTTTTTTTGGTAATCGAATTCGGCAATCGGTTTTCAACTGCACCTCAACGACACCAACCCCAAAAGTCGTTCGATCGAAATATCGTTGAAGCATATTCTCAACCGTCTCTTATATTCCGATCCTTCGAGGTCTATTGACGTGCAGTTAATATAAACGTGAATACCAAATTCCGGCTGGACTTCGATCAAACCACTTAAAATTTTTCAAATCAGCGAGTTTCATATCAGTTACTGTGCGGTGAAATTGTTATTAAGTAGATAATTTCCGCTCATAGACATTGAGAATAGGGCTTTTACCAATGCGTTCCTAGTCAAACAATGTTGGAACCTCTTCTTACTCTAAGGCAATGGAGGTCAAAGAATGAAGATCTATCAGTTTCAAACCCAAGTTAAAAAAATTATATACACACACTACTTATTACCTACCGGAAGCCTGCCTACTCCCTGAGAGAAATGATTTTCCAGTAATCCAGTGTTTGAAGAGCATTCAGTAACATTGAATTAACGCAAACTGTAAATATTTATTTCATTTCAACTGAGTTTAAACTGATCGCAGCATTGTATTGTGTCTACATTGTAAAATTCATACAAGTGAAAGTGGTGTTTCTGTCTATGTTTTTTAAAATGAACTTGTTTTAAATTCAACATTTATTGTAATTTGAATTTTTGATCTCACTCTTTGTTTGTTTCCGCTAACAGTGGACTTCTGCAAAACAATAATGGTGAAGAAGGCGATCGCCGAGCGGGATTGGGAGAGAGCCGATCCTGCTAGAAGATGACGTCGAGAGAAGACGAAAAGGGATGGGTATACAGTTCTTTACACAGAGCGCCTCCTCTGCACCTCGGTGCGGTCACAGAGATCCTGAAGCCTCTCCATAAGCTCCGCGTGTTTCACAAGGGGGTTTTAAGGGGTCACAAATCCCACATAACGCACACATTAGGTGAATTTTAGGGAAAACTATTGACATTCAAACAAAAGTAAAGGTAAAAACCATAAACAACACCAACACTTTTATTTAGCTACCCCAAACAAAATGTGTAGCTACTTGATAGTACCTATTTATTTTGAAAGTAGAACCAGACGTTTGTATGTGTTGCTTATAATAATAGCATGAAATCTATTCTGTATAATTTTAAAATCGACGTTATTTTGTCTAGATGTATATATTCAAGTGTAAACGTGGTTTTAATTAGTTATGGTATAAATATTTTTTCACGCAAATATCAATTTTTTATGACAAGCAAAACCACGATAGCTATTCAGAGGATTTATACCTTTGGAATACTCTTCCATACTTCTTACGCACGGTTAGATGTCACGACAAATGAAAATAAAATCGAAATTTTCCGAATAAGGTTTTGCAGATTGGTACAGTTCAATGAATATGAAATCTAAATCAGAATGATCAACATAGAAAAAAAAGTTCTGTGATGAATTTATAAATAAACAGTGAACCCAGTTACGCATAGACGGATGGTTTTTGAAGAGAAATTTCTTTAAGAGCAGCAGGAGTAAAATTTCAAGGTGACACGCGACGTGTCAAACAAAAGTTAAATAAAAGTCAATACAGTAAGGGTTTCTTATACTATCAAACGATAAACCATAAGAAATTACAAAAAAACATCATGCCCACTTTAACAGAAGAATGACTATTTTTCCTGGAGCAAAGGTAGAGCCACTAGTCACAATATGATTTTCCAATTTTTTGGGTTCATTGAAGCGCCGAGCGAAATTCTCTATCTGTGAACTCTCGTAGAATAAAATACAATCCAAGTTATTAAAGTTTTCCGGTTGATTAAAGTGATGTACTGTTAAAAGTTTTTACAGAAGCTATTTTTGACTTATGGTATTTTTTACCGATGTATTTTACTATGGTTCATCGATTTTGATCGATAGATATATCATTGGTATCAAATTATAACTAATTCCAAAAATGTCTGTCAATAATCAATAATGTCTAAAAAATAGTGAATACTTCAAATTTAAGACTTCTTGATTTAGTAATGTTATCAAATGATATTATCAAAATGAATTCATGTGGGTATATTTAACACACTTATGAGTATTATTATGTATGTTTTATGGAATCTATCGAATTTTATTTTTTAAAATTATGTGGTCTATGTCCGATTACACAGCCGTTCTAGGTACATATGTATATCCGAACGTATGCAAATTACATACATCGTCAAAAATTGCTCGTATGTAATAGTATAAGAGAACTGACGAAGGAGCAGATGAACTACCGAATTAGGCGTAAACGTCGCCTAGTAACTTTAGACATCACGGACGAGTTACCGGCCAAGGAAGGAAGCTGAAACCCACTTTACTGCTTCAACTCACGTTACCAAACGAGATATTAATGTCATTAGTGTGAGGGATATCGCTGGCGGATGGTGAGTAGGTACTCATAATCGGTTGGCTTATGAGTTTCTGATGTTAGAAGTACCGTATCCAACGGGTGACAAACAGCTCTAATTATCATAGTCAAACTGTAGTTATTTATTTCACACTAGCTGTTCCCGGCGCTCATAGCTACGCATAAACTAATCAGTCATGTGAGCAATCGATATAATTGTGGGACCAAAACCTTTTCCAGAGAATTCTGAATAAACTTGCTATAGACATCGGTGGTCTATTTCCTTCCATTGCAGAGTCTAAAAAGGACAAACAAACATATCAACAAACGAACATTGATTCTTATAATATCGATAGGTCTTTTCAATACGCTCATAAACGTATTTTTTTTTTGGAATATACCACTGTACTAATAAAGAGAAGAAGAAACGGCGATAAAATCTCCTCAGTACATCTATTCTAAAAAAAATCATATTACCAAAGAACGAACATTAGCCGAACCGTCAGCGGATGTGTATGTATTATTTCTGTAAGCCGAAATTTAATTAGATTCATTGCTATTTCAACTGGTAAGTTTTCTTGACTTTGGCACTTTATTATAAAATTGTACCTACAAATGATTGCTGCACTGTACGTAGGCGAAATCAGACTTTGCTGTCCGTCCATTCGTTATTTTATGTTATAAGCAGGAAAACGAGCAGACTGGTTGATTGGCAGACCTCAGTGCTATTACGTAAGAAAAATTAATCCATACTTAAAATAAAAAAAATAAAAAGTAAAAGAGGATCCTTAATGTCTCCTCTTACGTTTCTATTGTTAATTTTGTTTATTGATACTGGTTAAGGCAATATATTCACACCATAAGATGATGACTAATAAAAATTCTCTGCAATCGATGACTAACAGGAAGTTTTTGGAATGTGAAGAAACAAATCGCTTCGTTATAGGTTCATAAAATAAAATCTTAATCATCTTGAATGAAAGCATAAAACAGTGAGCTGTGCAACATGTTGAAATGTTACCTTGTTGTATATTGAATTGCGGTTGAATTTTGATCGCTAAAAAGGTTTGTAGTACTAATTGGTTGATGTATAAATGTTAGAAAATCTTAGAATCATATTTAGGACATTTAATTTACATTATTTTTATTTCAACGTAGACGTCTGTCTGTGAAGCGTTTATAGCCTAGCGGCTTGTTTAGGTTACAAGCGATCGACAAAGTTAGGCAATATCGGGCGCGGTAAGTACGAGGATGGGTGAAATTGTGCCAAATTTCATGAGCGCTTCCGTGCTTCAGAGGGTACATAAAGAGAGGATTACGTTCGATATCAGTGACAGTCATTAACATACACAAAAGAAAAGACATTATCTGCTTAAATATTGTATAATGGTACCGCTGTATAATAGTATAATGGTATAGCTGCAACTCACACTTAACGATTTGACTTTGTAGCTCTTGCGTACCGGATACAACATATGTATGTAATTTCGATCAAGAATACCATATAATTTAGGGTATCTCCTGATGTTTAGAGGTAAAAATTATTTCTGAGAATTTCTTACACACACTCAACACAGTGTTTCACACTAAACTTATTTGATGTGCACGCAATATTTAAAAACTGGCCAACTGTATGTCGCAAAGCGCGTTTTATGGTTCCGTAGTTCAGTTTGTTTGCCATAAAAAAGAAAACAAGCTGAAGGGATGTGATCGTGAGTGATGGAAGGAAAACGACGGAAGACTTCGAAGAGTCAGTTTATTACTCTTTAATGGCCAAAAAAATATGTTTATTATTATACGAGGGCCAAACTGAAAGTTTTTAGAACTGGCCACTTATAAACATTATATTAAAAAAAATAGTTTAAATTTT
>DWJZ01003820.1:0-16314 GCA_018249125.1 Asbolis capucinus | reverse complement strand
TTAACTAATATTCTAAGGACTTTCACAACCATTCTGGTATATATACAACCCTTTTGATAATGATATGAACGGACCGTATCACGGACTGTCTGCGCCTAACGAGCGGGACCGAATGCGGCCGATGCTGTTGAGCGGGTGTTTTTAAATTTTGTCAGGTTTGTCATTACGTTTTACCTTGAGGGTCCTATTGTCGTGGTAATATTGTCAAAGTTTTTCTATATGTGCAGTAGATCCTTCCATTTAAATATGTGCAGGCGTATTAGAAATTAATAGTCGTACGTCAATCGTATCACACCGTGATTAGACGTCAGTTTGACTAGGAAAAGCCATCTAGCGAAGCGTCACTGGTAGTGGTCGGGCGGTTGCAGGTTTTTCAAGAGTTTGCATAAACGAAAAGACACGTTTTGAGACGAATTTCTGTTATTTACCCATAAATATTGTGAAAGGTCATCCTGCTTTTACATATACACAGTATCAAATTAAGAAAAAAATATTTGCGCTCATAACTACAAATAACACGGACTCATAACTATTCTATACAATAACAGAGAAAGCATGTTCAGTCCTACCACTAGAGCCGAGAGCCACAAATTCCACGCTTGTCTCCCGCAGCGATCTCCGTATCAATTTACTACAGACGATACTCGGGTTCGTCCAGTAAAGGATTTTTCCGAGTATTACTGCTAGTTTATTTTTCTTTTTAATTTTTTTAATATATAAACAGTTTTTTTACATAACATCGTATGCAATATACTGCTTAAAATTGTAAATGAAAGCGAAAATCGATATTAAATAATATCAGACTACCTTACAGATATTTCAAAACATGTGAGCATATCCGTTTACTTACGTTATTGGACTGAAAGTTGCACTTCCAAGAATAATTTTGTGACGTCACTTTCCTCGACTCGTACAAGTTATACGATAATGTGCGACAGGCGCAATGACGTCATAACAAGGAGATGTTTTTCAATTCGAGTTTTTTCCTTGTTTTTATAGTAACTACCTCGTTACTTGTTACTTGGTGAACCGATTTCGATGATCCTTTTTTTATTTGAAAAGTAGTGCTTGTTATGTATTTCCATATAAAATTAAGCGACATCTGGTTAGTTGTTTCAGAGTTATGCCCAATAATGCATATGTTGATTCCGACTACGTTTAATTTCTTATTTGTCATCGCATTTTCAGTCAGTTTCTTTTTAATAATGAAAAATATTATGTGTAATGTATTCATATAGACTTTTAAAATTACAAGATTTAAAAACATTGGTGATTCATTGATTATGGTCTTTATATATACCATATCAATTTTAATGTTTTTTTCTTATATTCAATAAATTGGTGCTTGACCACAATCCTGCCTGATGGTAACCACCGATGTGGTCAGGGTGGTAAGCAAAATTCAGCAAAAGCCTGTTCACTCTTGATTTGAATACATTTACATTGCAATCGAACAGGAACATTGATGTAGTATTTCAATATCATAAAATTCTTCTATTTATATTCGTCCACGAGTTCTATCGTACAAAATTAAAAAAAATGGAACATACATATACATACAAAGTGAACAAAAATGGTGTAGTTAAAGCGCTTAGAATCTCTGCATCCAACAAAGTGGAGTTTAATATGTTTTTGATGTGACTTTCAGTTCATGTTAAGTGAATTTCAAGTTGACACTTCATTTTAAAGTATTGGGCTGGTTTAATAATTAAATTACAGCAAGTTATGAGTAGGTACTTCTTTTTTTATACAAAGTAAGTTAATCTTTGACATACCCACCTGATGGAAAGTTAAAATGTTAAAAAATAGAATTAGAATCATCATGATAGCTACTATAACTGGCCCACTGATGGGATGTCGGCCAAAAATGTGTCCAAAATAGTCCACCACTCTGACCAAGTGCGAATTGGTATACTTCAGTCACCTTAGAGAACTTTATAGGGAGTACTCAGGAGTGAAGATTTCTCCAATTGCTCCAAGATTACTCCAATACAGGATTGGTGGGGGGGTATTAGTGGCCAACCCAAGTGCCGGAAACTTGTATGCTGCCTCGTGGCTTAACAATTGTTCAATAACGATAACACCGGGATTGACATATTAACATACCCTCAGAAGCACGGAAGGCTAATGAAATTTTTGTCTCTAACTAGTCACACATCGTAAAGACCGCGCAAGGTGTTACTTAAAATTTTCAATCGAATCGAAACAGACCTTCAGGCTACAAGACGAAGCTATCTAAACAATACTATACAATATAAGTAATGTATAACAAACCTTAAAGCCGTGAGCAAAGTATAGTGAATAAGCTTTAGAGTATCTTGTAACGTCCTGTGATGAATGGATTCCTGTAGCTGCCGCTGGTCTAGGTCACCTGAACCTTTCTCATTCTAAGACGCGACGCTGCTAAAGAGAGGCTATCATAATACTCTAAAATGTTTGATCGCCTATTTTTTTTTAAATATTTTTTATCGTTAGAAAATTGCTAAAAATTCCCCTCGCTTCGCTTCGGCGGATGTTTGGATGAAAACTATCCAATAATGCTTCTCGTCATATAAACTATAAATATGCACAATTGTGTCTAAAGTGGTCCAGTGGTTTCAGAGTTGTCATGCTTTTAACCTATTATCCCACAGGAACAACATAGTTTTCTGAGATAGTATTCTATATCCGTTGTCCTTACATAAGCTACAAACATGCTAAATTTCATCTAAATTGATCCAATGGTTTTGGAGTTGCCATACTTATTTAAACCTGTTATCCTGCGGGAATAAAGTCATTTCTTGGGATAAAACCTACCCTATACTCATTCTCGGGATTTAAACTTTGACTATGCCAAGTTTCATCCAACTCGGTTCAGTAGTTTTTGCGTAAAACCTGGACAGACAAATAGACAATAATTCCAAAAAAATTTTTTGGTCTCTATATCGATAACAAAGCCTCCTTGTATCAAAATTTTCTAAAACTATTTTAGGTACAGAATTGACCCCGTTATAGTTTTATTATTATTATATATAGATATAGATTTCAAATGTCAGTTATAACAGGGCTTAATCGTTTCTATGGAAGTTCAACACTGGATAGTTCAATACTAATGTTATAAAGAGGAATGTTGTGATTGTTTGTTTGATTGAGGACAATAGGCTCTGATACTATTGGGCCGATTTAAAAGTTCTTTTTCCATTAGAATCCTACATTATCCCTGATGAACATAGGTTTTAATAGCTACTCGTATTATCAATAACGTTAGCAGTCCGTATAAAGCAAATATAGCAAAGCAAAATAAAATAAAGACTTCGATACAGTAACTTAACGAATGAAAAAAGTTCCTTATATCGCGTACGCTACGGAAATTATTGACTATAAAGTAATGTACTACAGGTTTATAGAAGACATCAGTACCTACAAATCAGTCCGCAATATCACATATCTGTTACAGTTATGTCACAATAACTACTTTTTTCTGTTCAAAGATATAACATATATACCAGAAAATAAATATTTGTTTGTGTAAGATCTGTTAGAAGTTGAAAAAAGGTGAAAAAAGTTACAGAAAAAATCTAGTTATATATGTATAATGAAAAAATCATTACAAACACCAATACCATTCCCGGACTTATTTATGCATTCAAATGCCATATAAAACAATATTTAAGTGAAATTAATGTCTTTATTTCAACCTCTTCGTGAATCTTAGCCTCGAGCACAGCTCTGTGACTGATGGTTCAGTTATTGTTTGTGATGAAAGAAACAAAAACACGTCGTCTGCAAACAGATTAAAATATATAATTAACTCTGCCATTTCTATCGCGGCGACTTGTTTCGATTGTTAGCGATCGAAAACGTTAAGCAACAGTTTGATTGCTAGTGGCAATAATTTCAAGCACTTCTGTACCTCGGAGGGTACGTATTTATTACGTTATTTACTTAGTTTGTTGCATAGCAATTAGCCATAACGGAGGATTTCAGGCGATCTATCTTACCCCGCGTGGTTATCCCTCCACCAATCCATTGGAGCAGTGCAGTGGAGTATGCTCCAGACTTCCTCAGTACGAGAATTGCTCAATAGTGGGCTGAAAATGGTATGCAGCCATTAACTTAAGATATATTGAGGTGCAGGTACTACAAAAATGCTTGTCGTAAATCGGGACTCTTTCGATTGACTTTTTTATTTACGAATCGATTTCAATAAAACAAACTACACTATACTTAAAGCATAACACCATATGTATGTAAGAATCGTATTTAGATTGGATCAGCTGTTTCTGAGATTATATAAACAAACCCTATATTTCAATTAATAACATGGTTAGAAAAGGAAAATATATACATATATACGTCTGTCTTCAAGCTATCCGTGTTCCATTCCTGAGCTTTTTTCTTACTTACAATAAGTTAATGCTTGACATTGATCCCACCTAGTGTAAAGTAGCGATGTCTGAGGTGTTGGGCCCACTGACTTAGTAAATGCCTATTCACTCTTCTCTTGAAGACTCCTATATTATACATGGGCGGAACACCGACGCAGACAATTTATTCCAATCCTTCGCAGTATGCATAATAAACGACGAGGAAAACCGCGTCGTTCGATCTGGCGGGATGTTCACAATACAAGGATGGATACCGGCCGTATGCCGGGTTATTCGATGGAGGAAGGGGGTTGACAAATAATTCCAACAAGTCCTGCGAACACTTTCTAAAATGTACCCCATATCTGCTATTGCTGAGGCATCAACGCGACTGGTCTCTATACAGGTGTACGTACACAGAATATATATATATGTATATATACAAACATACACAAAGTACAGCAGTGCCATTAAGATTATACCAAGATATTAGGTAAAGTTTGTTACAGTTCAGATACCGCTGGGAACGCTCGGTAACGTTTCACACTCAGAGCTCTTAGCACGTCCTGAAGATACGAACACTATAATTATTACTGTAACCGAACAGTGCAGTGATAACATAGTGCAGGATGGCGAACCAACGACACGTGCAAATAATTGGCACATATTTTGGGCACGTTACCGATAACAAAATTAATTTAGCACTACGAAGTAATCCGTTGCGTAATGAGTATCAAACACCCATCCATCCATCCTTACAAACATACACATTTATAATATTAGTAGGATTATTTTTCCTTCCTTCTTAAAATTATAGTGGCTTAAAATCAGGTCATAATTTTAATAATATCTTTGGACAACTCAAACACGTACCGACCCTAAACTAAGCGTTAGCGTGTGCTATGGTGATAAGACAACTGACAAACATACATATGTATATATATATTTTTAAATACTAATATAGATATTTTCACACACAGAACAAACATTCCTGCTCACAACAAAAAAGTTTGTCCTGGCTGAGAATCAAACCCTCGACCTTCTGTATAGCAGTCAGGTTCACTAACCACTAGACCAACAAGCCTCATACATTTGAACTTTATCCGGTCAATCTCTGAATAACTTTACTCGAACGTAAAAAGTAGCTGATATAACTAAAAAATAGTACCCAGAATCCTTTGTTATTCTTTAATTTCTGTAGAACTAGGGACCAAGGAATGGAAGAAACACAAGTATTGGTATATACAGCATTTAACATAAGGTCAAATAATCAAATGTTTTACCATAAACGGACCCCTGGAAGCGAGATCTATGGCCATGTATGGTCCCATTGAATTTTCTCATCATTGCCTTTCCAAAATACTAAACTATTGCAGCAACAAGTTTCCTTAAACTGCCCATATTACATTCTTGTTGTTCTAACCTTCAAAATGCTACGATTCTAGCTTGCTAACTAGCTTCATATCCAGCTTAGCTCAACAACACTCGAGTATCTATTGTTCAAGTTGAGCTGGAAATGTTAGATGTCAGGTTTCATACAAAACCAAGTGCTAGATTTCACTTGAGTTGAGACTGATAAGTTTTATTTGTGTGCGAGATATGTAGTGACCTTAATGTAGTGGGAGACAAGTAGTTGAAGTCGAATTCGATTCGAATTTCAAATTTAAAATTATTTTATTCAGGTAGGTATTTGTTATACGCTTAGGAGTTTTTTCAGGTTACCGCCGTTTTGGAAAAATGCTTTATAGAGGCAAAGGAACGACGACAGAAAGTTTTCAGCGTATCTTTTATTATTATATCATTACAATGTACTATTCGGGGTCGGCAATCCGCGGCCCATAAGCGATTGCGGTGCGGCCCACGCAGAACCACACGACACAACTTAACGTTTCTTGTGAATCTACCCAGGACGACACATAAAATGTGGTCCGCCTTAATATCCTTTTGACATTTGTGGCCTTCATGTAAGAAAGGGTTGCCGACCCCTGTACAGTATACTAGTGTTTAGATTATATTGATATTTTTAAACCAACGGAGCTAGATGCAGTACAATTTCCAGGCGTAGTCTTCCGAGTATTTTTAAAAGATTCTATTTCTAATAGGAAGTGTATTGGGAAAATAGGAATTGTTACGTTAATAGATTTCATGTATCTACTGATTATTTATCGATATATTCTTGTTCATTCGATTTTACTTGTAACTTCGCGTCGGAAAAACCAATTACCAGGAAAACCTTACTACTAAGATTCTATTGTAATTACGTAAAGGTGAAAGAATTGAAGATTTTTTTAGAAAATCGTAATTTAGCGGGGAAGGTTTATGTTCCTTTTTAACCAACTTAAAAAAAAAATGTTTTGTCCCTACTCGGGTGGTTTTGTTGTGGCCACATTTTATTTTGAACGACACCTGACGGGTAGTTTTTGAGTTATTCATTCCTTTCATATATTTATTTTTGTTCTTAACCTCATAAAATTTACTAGGCATGACGATTTTAATGATTATTTTTTATTGGAAAACTCAAAATTACATGAACGTACTTATCATGTTTCATGTAAAAATCAGCGACATCTAACGAGCACTTTTTTAATTAGTCCTGATATATTTGATTAGTTACGTCTAATGTTAATTATGAAGTTCTCCTTTCAATAATTGTCGAAGTCATTTGAAGTATGAATTATTGTGAATTAAGTCTCTTAAGACTAACAGACTTAATTCAAAATAGTATAATTCTGTCAAACTGTCAGTCAGTCAGAGAGATAGACGGTCAGCCAGTCAGTCAATGAGGTCAGTCAAACAGTAATTATAAAACCAGTATCTTTGGAGTGCTAGCATAATACTCAAATAAGTTATTAATATTCTCTTACTAATACGACATATCAGTATTCAAATTTGCCGACAAACTGAGTAGTTTCTAGTCTGAGAATAATGTCTGAGTGTGCCGGGAATCTACTGGTACTATAATGCTTGTAGCACAGATGCACAAATCCCTATATGAATAGTAGTGATAGTGGTTAGAACGTTGGTCCTTCGGGAGGTCCCGGGTTCAGATCCTGAACGCACCTCTAAATACCAAAGTTATGAGCGTATCTCAAGTTAGTTGTCGGTTTTCCATAAGTTGTCCATAAAGTTCTAAAAGGTGTGTGAAGTCTTGTGTGTTGTGTCTTCAAATCAAGAGTGAATAGGCTTTTGCTCAATTAGCGCGCTTTATCACCTAGACCACGTCGCACCTTAGCTTCAGGAGGTTTGAGGTCAGGACCAATCACACTGGTGGGACAAAAATGCGACTCTTAATAGTAATAAGGATGCGACAGAAATCACACGTGTGAATTGACACTTAATGAAGAGAAAACGTTGAGTTTCATGTTATGATCAATGTACACCGAATGTCATACGACGTTTACAAACACTGTGGGCCTAAAACAATAAAACAAAACGTACTTTACGAGCAAGTGTGTTGAAAATATGTTTACAGAAACAACTAAGTGGCATAAGTCACAGTAGTCGAGTCCGAGTGCACAGTACAAACAAAAATACTTATTGTAAACATAATTTCCAACTGTTGTTATTGTAACAACACTGTTGACTTTATGTGAACTCCACGTTTGTGCGGGTAGGTCGCAAACGTTTTAGCATTAGTTATGCATGAGAGAATGCCTTTGTTAATTTAAGGCTTTACTTACAATTTCTGAGTTCAGTTAACAACCCCTTTGAGAAATTTATTTGCAAAGCATAGTCATGTTAAATTCTTTGACATTAGCACGTGGAATTAGTTGTGAGGCTGTGTGAAATAAAGAAATATTGTTTCTAGCTTTTCATGTAACTACGTCTGCTTACGTACACCTCCCTTTTATTTCCCTCGTTTGCAACCCCCTCTTCGCTCCACCCCTCCCCAGCCTTTCACACACACCCCCTCTTTACGCCCCACGGTCAATACCGCATGTATACCCATGTGATACAAATAAATTAAATTAAGAATATAAATAACAGTGTACGACAAAGTCAAGTAATAAAACTATAATAATTTACAGTTACGCCTATATTCTTCATAATGTCGAATTTTCATCCCCTATCTCAACCCCTTCAAACGTTTTATTGCGATAAAAAGTAACCTATGTTTTTTCTCAAGTTTTATTCCAACAGCATACCAAATTTCATCAAAATCGGCTTAGTAGTTTAGGCGTAAAAAGCAGCTTTCAGGTGGCTAAACTTTGATATTTATAACAATCAGCCTTGAAAATCCTTTAGTTAGCTACTTAAGGGGATATTAATGTAGTAACTTAATTAAGGTGTAACTAATTAATGTAGTAACTTAATTTAGTTGTAACTAATTAATGTAGTAACTTAATTAAGGTGTAACTAATTAATGTAGTAACTTAATTAAGGTATACTACTGATTAAAAAAACTAAAATACTTCAAATTCTATACAATTAGTATTTGAACTAGGTTGTACAGGACCTCAGCTTACAAGATTTGATTATAGACAAAAACAGATGATTATTTTTTATAACATATTATAAGTTAATGCTTGACTACAATCCGATCTTATGGGAAGTGGAGATGGTGATGCGCATTAAGTTAAAAGGAGATTAACTCTTGTCATAGACAAGACACTACGTCGTACTCGTATGGAAATACAGAAGCAGGTATTCGATCCTTTACGCCATACAAAAAACTAAATAAAGCCCTATAAAATAGTTAAGGCTAACTCGATTTAAACAGGCTACTCCGTTGACTTTACCCGAACCTCAGTTTGTTTGTGGAGGCCTTAGTAATGCGTGGAGCAAGAAATCTTTTGTTAATTTTATTACTTGACCCTGTCATATACTGAAATTTGGGTTCTAAACTTAATTTATTTGGATTTTTACTTTGATATCATGTAGGTATTAGGTCTGTAACGTGTGTAAAATGAAATTTCTTAAGATACAGTATGACGAACATTCCTAAATGAGCGCGAATTTCAAAAGAATCAATACAACTTCATGTAATGTCCCGCTATTGAAGACAGACCTCACGTAGGAAAGGCCTAGAGCATACTTCTCTCCGCTGCTCCTGGGATTGGTGAAGAAGTACCATATACCTGAAATATAAAAAAAATATCAGTTTAGAATTATTAAACCAAGTTATTTTTTATGTTATAAGCAGGCAAACAAGCTGAAGATTCACCTGATGGAATGCATGAAAATTAGCAACGCCAGGCTGGGGCGTCACTAACGCTTTGCCTGCCAGGAAGAAAGTACTAGACCTGCACACGGGGGGATTAGAAAGAGACAAGAGAAGCAGTATACTGCTGAAACAACGGAAGTCAATTAGAATACTAACTGACCACACACCAACAACATACCGCTTCAGGATGGGAGACAGAAGAAGATTAGGAAGGAGGATGATCGTAGGACGAGGAGAAAGAGAAGAGAACTGCTCCACGACAACTAGAATAAATTAATTTGTCATACGTTAAACCAGTCACTTGTTCTAACCAAGTTAAACGCTGGACGAAACAGTTGACGGTAGTTTGGGAATACTTTAGTAGTTGGAACTACCGTCGGTTTTAACCTACGTAAGGGTAGTCTAACAGAATTAATAACGGTGGTAACGCTGGTTAACATACGTACATTGTGTATGTATGTGAATGTATGTACGTGCTATTCCTGTTAGCATCCATAATCGTCGATTTTTGTAAACGAAAAAGTTTGGCCTTCCATTCTAAAGTAGCTGTGTAGTTTCAAGATTTCCAACAGTACGAAAAATTAGCTTGACAGTAATTTAAACATTACCTTATAGCCTAGTGGCAGCACTGATAGCTTAGTGGTCTGAACGTTGGTCTCTCGAACGGGAGGTCCTGGGTCCAAATCCAGCGATGTGAAACTCTAATTTTCACAGTTCTGTGCGTATCAGAAGTTGATTATCACTTGCTAAAGTTAAGAAAAACATTGTGACGAAACCTGCACTCCTAGAGTTCTAGAAGTTACACACCTTCACACGAAGTTCATCAATTTTCATGCCAGCGTGGTGGACTATGGACTGTACCCCTCACATTGTGAGATCCGAGCCCACTAGTTTGACAGTTATGTGTTGAAATGAGTAATCTATGACATATCGTATTGCGCAGTAAATGAAATGCATTCATTTCGTCTTACGAACAAAAGGCTCGCTTAACGAAAGTCAAAATTTAGTAATAAAAATTCCCTACATCAACTTTGAAATTAATAACATAATATATATATTAAAAAAACTATATATTATTATTATTATTTATTTATTAGAGATTAAAACATTTTTTTTTGGATTTATTGTCTGTCTATTTGTTTTTCTATCTATTTGTTAAAGTTTCACGCAAAAACTACAGTTGTAGATGAAACTTGACATAATTGAAGTTTAAAATCCGAGAATGGTGATAGGATAGGTTTTATCCCAAGAAATAGCTTTGATAACAGGTTGCAGGGTACCAGGTTAAAATTAGTATGACAACTACGAAACCAATGGACCAATTTAGATGAAATTTAGCTTGTTTGTAGCTTATATGAGGACAATGGTTATAGGATACTTTTTATCCTATAAAACTGCCTTAGTCCCGTAGGATAATATTTTAAAATTAGAATGGCAACTCTGAAACCACTGGATAAAGAGGAAGAAGAAGTCTTAAGTTCGGAAAAGAGTCTTCCGAAGCGAAGCGAACCTATTTCTAGTAATAATTATAATAAAATTGCTTTAAGAGTAATCTAATGCTGACAATGACATTTTGGTAAAAAAACTTCTTAATACTATAATTGATGCGCTGAAAATGTAAGGACGCCAATTAGGGTACTCACAAAAACTCTTTTATGACAAGAGACAGCAAAGTTTTGGAGCTAGTTGAAGAAGGCACGTGCCTGCAACTTCGAGGGCAATTTAGCATTAAAGTCGTTCTACGTCTTGGCTACTGCAAGCTGACGAAGCTCAATTATATTATGACTTGCTACAGTAATTTGTGCGCTGGTAGCTGTGGAACGAGGGCTGGTGGGTTCTTTTCGTTCTGAGGCAGATACATATGTAACATTTATTGTTAGGGTCAGGGATGTTGGGCTATATAAATATTATTATTAATTACTAATTAATATCCTTAGTATATTATATAACTAGCTGACCCAGCAAACGTTGTCTTGCCATTGATTAAATTACTAATATGACTATTAAAACTTAGGGGTTGGTGATAGAAGGGTGAAAAAATAGGGTTGTATGTATTTTAATGCCACATTATAAAAAAATGGAAATTGAAAACATTGTTCAAAAATTTAAAAAAAAATGTTAGGGGTGGATAACCCTTATTGCTTAGGGGTATGGAAAATAGACAAAAGCCTATTCTCAGACCTACTGAATATGCAAATAATAAATAATAAAAATCGGTTGCGCCGTTTCGAGTATGATAACTAACATTTTTATATATTATTTTATTATATATAATAGATTTATTTATTTTGTCACCACAATATAACCGCTAAGAACCAACCAAAACATGTGCCTAAGCTAAGCTTCTGGCCTGTATTTCAGGTCAACAGGCTTTCACACCTAAATACAAAATTGAGTAAATAGTGTGTATGTGTGTGTGTGTGTGATAATGCTTGTGTGATAGTTGCGCCCGGGCATTAATAAGTTATTAATGTGTTTGACATAATAATAATAAAATTATGGTGTATGGTGGTTACGTTTTATTAATATTCTTATAATATTACAACAATCTTATTCTATTCAATTCTTTTTCTGGACTGTTGGTGTGTCTGATTATTTATTAAAAATAAACTGATAACGTTTTTCGATTAACTTCGATTAATCTATGCACTAAACAAGATTTTTGTTGCGTTATCCTTTTTAGATAAATTTTATGAATGTAATATATATTATATACTTTAAAATTAAGGTTGTTTTCGACATTCTAACAATCCAGTTAGTGTTGAATAATGATTAAAAACACATTGATAATGAATTAAAAATGATTTCTCTTTAAAAAACAGGCCGTAAGTGTTAAAAGACGCGTGTTATAATAAATTAGTAATATTATTGCATCTTAATCAGAAACAAACGGACGTACAGACAGACAGACAACGGCAAGAATCCACTGACGGACGGACAGACAAACGTACAGCGAAGCATTATGAATAACATTTCATTGAGCATTATTTTGATATAAAACCCCAAACACAATTTTCGTTATGGTATTTTGTTACGATATCAGAGTGCAGATATTTCTCTTACGTCAGATTTATTGAGACCGATTTGCCATGTCGTGCTTACATTGATATAAAGTTTCAGATGGTCATGTGTTTTCTGAGTATTCGTTGAGGAAATGGCAAAGCAACCTGCTACGTGTTTTAGAGCGTAGAGTGATTTAATACATTGTAGTGGGACTGTTCCTAATGCACTCAGAACTGTTGCGATTTTAAGAAACGTACGGGCGTATCGAGTTGGGCAGGGAAGTAACTGGATTCCGGGTATTGTACCTACGGTTGTTGATAAATCCTACTAATATTATAAATGTGAAATTTTGCGAAAATATTTGGATTTTTGCCTTTTCTTTACGCAATGGCCGTTGTACGTGGTACGCAGTGGCACGCACATACATAGATTGTAGTTGTGGACAACTCATTTTTTTATCAACAAATGACGCGGGCGAAGTCTTGTCAGAAACTCTTTCTACCTCTGGATATCTTTCCCTAATCCTTATCCTACATCTCCGTACCTCTTTCTACCTCTCCGTACCTGTTTCTACCTCTCTGTACCTCTTCCTACCTCATTGTACCTCTTCCTACCTCTCCGTACCTTTTCCTACCTCCGCATATCTCTACCTACCTCTTGCTATTCTACAGATATAAGGAGTTCAAATTGACTTTGGATTACGTTAAAACAAATTTATTATTAGCCTTTGAACCTATTCTAATTTCAAATACAAATATTCACGACCAGGATTAGAGAAGCCGATTTAGCTTTGTTTAACTATAACAACTCCAAGCTGTAATCTAATAGATGAATATCATTATTCATTATTCAATTAATTAAATTATCAAACGATTAATATAAATATTCATTTATTCAATCTTTTCATTGTAACTTTAACAGTTTATACAGCGCAGGCAGCAGGAGTCGTAAAAAAGGTTTTTTTTCGTGTTTTTAAAATATTTCCTTTTAAAGCTATTGTTCATACAGTTACGTTATACAGCCTGCAGCCTTCCTCGTTAAATGGACTATGCAATACGAAAATATTGTTAAATTCGAACCAGTAGTTTCTGAGATTAACTGGTTAATCAAAACTCTTCAGGTTTCTCTTCTCTTCAAATAAACATATCGGGTTTATAATATTAGTATAGATAGAAAAGTCGATAAAGATTAAATCTACATAAGCCAATAGCTAAAACTAATTAAAACTTGAACCTCGCATAATACGAAACGCTATTAATTTTCCATTAAGTTCATATAAAATCTATCACACTTGATAATTGGATGTATATGCAAATACGGGAATTAGATATATGTATGTATATTATTACAAAATTGTTTTATTAGGCTTTCATACTATTTGAGTTGTATATTTATCAAAATCGTATTCCGGATTTTTACGCTTGCTTAGATAATATTAATATCTGTAACTAGCTTTTTCCCGTGACTTCGTCCGAATGGTCGTGTTGGTGGGTGGTGATAAAAATGCGGCCCTATGCCATATGTGAATTACTTGCGAATTACAAAGTTTCGCAGTCCTATCTTTATAAGTGGCGAATTTCCATGCAAACGTTCATCCCCTCTTTCAACCCCTTCTCCCCCATTTTTCGCAATAAAAAGTAGCCTATGGTCTTCCTCAGAGTCAACTCTATCTCTATACCAATTTTCATCAAAATCGATTCAGTGATTTAGGCGCGAAAGCATAACAGACAGGCAGAGTTACTTTCGCATATATAATTAGTAGTATAGGAAGTTGTTAGTAGTATACAAAGAGGCATTCAACATATACATTGTCCAACACAATGCGTGGTACGACAATGTTTCTCATAGTACTGTGGCCACTGTTTCCCACTTTCCCTGTAAGATACCACAATCGAATTTTTTGTAAGAAAAAAAATTTACCATCTCATCCAATTGAAGATCATAAAATATTTGCTTGATAGTACACAAAGAAACCTTTTTTTGTGATACATAAGTAAAGATTTATTATTTATATATAAGTATTTAATATAAGTGTATTTTAGATAAATGCTTCTTCCGTTTAAAAACCGTGGGGAATGAGGTAACTGCCTACTGCTTACGAAAACCTCTCCGTAAGATTGGTTATGAATTTCAAATTAATTCCTTCATTGTATTGTTCACTCAGATATTTATACTTAGAAAAGGATTATGCCAGCTCTTACAAGAATTCAA
This sequence comes from Asbolis capucinus, assembly GCA_018249125.1. Taxonomy (NCBI): domain Eukaryota; kingdom Metazoa; phylum Arthropoda; class Insecta; order Lepidoptera; family Hesperiidae; genus Asbolis; species Asbolis capucinus. Next base: position 1,590 of record DWJZ01003820.1, on the reverse strand, counting down.
AATTTAGATACGTTCCTATCTATATTAATTTTACAAAGCTGAAGAGTTTGTTAGTTTGCGTGAACGCGACAAACTCAGGAAATACTGGTCCGATTTAAAAAAAGCTTTCAGTGTTAGATAGCCCATTTATCGAGGTAGGTTGTAGGCTATATATTATTGCGCTAAGACCAATAGGCACGGAACACCAATGAAGAATATTTCAAAATCGGGGGATGTTTTTCCTATTGAGAGATTCCGCTGCGTGCGCTACGTAAACGGTTAAAGTTTCGCAAAAAATCATGACAGAAATGAAGTCGCGGGTTAGCCAAAAATTACTATTTCACGCGAACGAAGTCGCGGGCGGACGCTAGTTTACAGCAAATAAAATCAATAGAATTTTAAATAATTAAAAACAACAGTTAAATTCGATATAGTTTTGTTTACTCTTTCGTACCAAATACCAAATTGAACACAAAAACCAAATTCAGTTTCGTATGCTAAATGTTTTTGCAGCACAATTGTAGCTCTGGAATGAGATACAAAATTAATCCTCTTATTTTTTACGTGCTACGAGCGTATTATACGAATACGATATAATAGACGAACTGAAGCTAATTGGGAAAATATATTATACCCCTAACGAGTGCTGAAGTTGAGTTTCTCGATTCATATACTATTTCAAAAAAGGAGCAGGTATTCAAATCATGTGTATTATTTATATACACATGTTAACTCAGAATTTTAAAATTTAATATTTTTTTACTGATAATCGGTCCACAATTTCTTTTTTATCGAAATTTGGTGATTGCGATAGCATTGAGACTGATTTCGTGTGGTGGCATGATCAATACAAATACACATCAAGTCAAGTGACGGTCTATCTTGGGCTCTCCAGCATCCGGCATCCATTTTGTGCACCTGTCAAACCTTCATCAGATAGCAATGATAATGTTATACAAGTTTCTGGACACAGAACAAGTGCGTCAAAGACAGTACATTATATGGTTGACAGGTGATAAGTAAATCATTGAGACTGAATGCCTTCGCAAGTGCATTGAAAAACGTTAGATGACTTACGTGTATATTGATCATTACTTACTCGACTGTCATATTGGGCTTGCTACGGCTCTCGTTAACAATTCCTGCCCGTATGTGTGACCAACATAGCGCACTAATGTACTTTTCTTTCATCGTAAGAACTTAGTGATTTTGAAGGTCAAAATATACCAAAATAATAATTATTTACTAGAGATAAAGGATCAATATGATACCCGTCCCTCCTTTGTGATCGACAACAGGGTAATTCTTTAGGTATAACTAATCACAGGTCTCTAAACAAAGACACCTTTTTAATTAATTTCTCCGTACAAAAAGAAAAAACCTCTCGACAACCATTATCATAAAAAAATTCAGGAAATATTCTCGGAACTTAACAAGTGTACAATAAAAGTTTGTTTTTATTATGGCTGTTACTTTTTATACGGGAGTATCATGGCGTGCGAAGTGATTTTAAAAATGCATATCGTATATATGAATCAAGAATTGGAATTTGTACTATTTACGTTTTAAAAATATGATGTGAGATAAATAAATAGCCAACAGTCAGTTGGC